>JAQGAC010000020.1:0-85730 GCA_034696585.1 Isotomurus maculatus | reverse complement strand
TGAATTAACATAATGATTCCAATATAATTCCTACACCCTTTTTAAAACATGCGTGTATTTAACTATACTCCTATACACCTTCTGCTTTCGAATGGTTTCACTAGGAAAAGTCCAATCTCACTGTGCCTTATTATGAGACCATGCAGAGTTCACGAAAGAAGACACCCAACCACAGATCACAGAAGTGACGGATGGGAAATTGAATGAAATGAATAAGTTGAGCTGGTTGAGGAGCTCAAATCGCGAAGAGTCTCATTTTGATTCAGAGTTTTGGGTAAAAGTGAAATCATCAACCATCAAGAATAGGATTCCATAATTTTCACTTCAATTCGGCTGCATAAATGCATGCATAAATAATTACTTCCTGGGGGAAACTATACACCACCACCAGTATGAACAAGGCTCGCCTATTCTACGGCAAACTATGCACATTCATCCAATCCATTTCTAACACCACTTGGTCCTTCATCATGCATAAAGATGAGAACAGATTCTAATTTCATCGAATAATCGTCAGTCATACTTAAACGGAGAACCATACGCGTAACGGAGAAAGAGAGAGAGAGAGCGTCATTCATCACAGTCTGTGTGGAACAAAATGCAAAATGCTATCTATCAAAACCTAAGCTCTCTATTCCTATTAAACTGCTTTCTCTCACTCACTCGATGAATACATCGCCAGACTGTTTGCAAAATGACATGTCGGTGGTGTCGCACTTACGAAAGACCCACACGGAAAGTGACAATTTCCCATTCAAAGCTGGCTCACTGTTTATATTTGAATTGACACATATGGACCAATCCGTCGTATACCTTTGTTGGCAGATTAAGTCCATCGTAACCTCCGCTGTACTCGAATTCGTAATGTGAGTCCAGTCCGAATGGCCAGAAATGGTTGGCAAATGTCACATGTCGGTCTACTTTCTCCAGTCCTGCGGATTCTTCTGATTCACTAGAATACGATCCGTTTCCAAGCTCAACTCCGTTGTAAACCACTTTGAACTCGGATGCTGATGTTTGAGGCTCAGACTGCACAGGAAGTAATTAACGTAAGTTCACTTTCCTTTCCCTAAAACTATGCTGTGGGTGGATGCTATTTTTGTACAATGAATTCTACCTGATAGTACAACATTAAGAACCCAGTTTGAGGCTTCGGAGTAGATTCAGTTGCTACTGGAACTTCGAATTCCAAACTGGAGTTGACTTTAAACAGATCATCAGATTTTTCATAATCCCAGTAATAATCCAAAAGCAGTTTGTCTGTTTCCCAGTTTCCTCCGATGACTCCATCAATAATCGAACTAAAACAGAAGTTGTCACGTGAAATTACGAATGAGAAGGCAGAATCCCTAAGTAGCTCATATATTGTGAGTACCCGTCAATTCTGTTAGACAGGTGGGCCCCCAAATCCGACATGGATTCAATACTTGAAGACAAGTTGAGTGTAGTGGCAAAATTCTGAAGGCTTTGGAGCATCAAATCAGCATCAAATCGCAAAGGCCTTTCCTCCAATCCATCTTGACCGAATTGAAACCTAAAAAGGGTTTATAATTCATGCAACCATAAGTCATGGCGTACACTAAATGGCAAACTATCTCTCGCAGTTTCAGCTTTCGATGTAAGTCACCGTTGGTTAGGATAAAGTGTAGCAGCAGTCGGTAGGAAAGAGATCTAATTAATTTATTCGGTGGAACAAGTTTGAGAGCTCGACGATTGTTATATAGCGTGGGACTATAAAACAAGATTGAGTGACGGGAGAAGCAGGGAAATATGGGAAGGCTTCTGTAGCACGTGGAGGGTAGGCTGAGTAGGTGCAAGAGAGAGATAGCAAAGTGATGGATAATTACCGAGCAGTATGTCGACTAGAAATTCGATTAGAGGAGCCATCAATGGAAATCAAAGAAGTGTCAGTAGTGTTGGTGTTTGTGCTGGAGGAAGGAGGACCCACTCGGAGGTGGAAGTTTGCATCATTGTCGTCAGGCCAGGAGCAATTAAATGTTGACTGAACTGATGTGAGAAGGCGACCTCCGGAGCCCCACTCAACCTTAAGTTCTCCGTCAACTGATGACTCTGTTTCACGTCTCCACTGCCAATACACCAGATATTTATTTAATGCTATTAGTCGCGTCTAATTTGTTAAGGCCAATTAGTAGCGACCCTGTCTAACCACTGATGCTGTGCAGGCAGTCGAACTTAATGTCTCACGCATGCAATACAATCGGTGATTGTATTATTGAACCAATAGCGTGCGTGTTTAGTTTCCATCTTACAACTTACAACTACATGAAATCACCCACCTTAAGATTCGAGTTGTACATTTTTGAGTTTGGTCCTGAAGAACTGAGTTCAACTTGGGAATCCATATGTTGGAATCCTTCGTCGAATTCCGAGGTAACTCCAGCTTTGTAATGAGTTTTGCCGTAGTCTGATGATAGTTTCAGAGTAAAAGACTCTCCATCAATCAGTTCGGACGAAATTCCACCACCAACTCTGTGTGAGAAATTGAATAGATAGTCAAGTTAAATCTGTGTCCCTCTTGGAGATCCAATCTTCCTTGTGAAGCTCCATCCCTTCGTTTTAGTGTAGAGTATTTTAGAAGACTAGAGGAAGCTGCGACTAGCTGTATCTAAGGGAAGGAGAAGAGCCTAGCTGGCTCATAACTTTCTGTCCAATCAAAGACTAATTTGTTTAAACTCTGAGAGAAATGTTTGTAGAAATCAACCCTAGTCTTGACTAATATCATCAACGCTTCCTCCACTACAAAATCTATAATAGGGAAATTGAGAAACTTCTCGGGAGTAACGTCAGATGAATTCATCTAATTAAACTGCCATCATCTTATTTCCAAAAGTACATCACACAAATTATTACTGACTACACTCTAGAACTCTAGAACTCTAGACACTCTAGAGTGTATATAGATTGTTAGACTGAAGTAGACATACAACGTGAGACAGTACGTATATAGAGCCTGGCAGATTGGCTATTATCTATTGTTAGGACATTGATTAGAGTTCTCTCCACGCAAGCTGAGCTTAAACCTTAAATGATTTTTCGTGGGGTCTCAACTGTCAAGTTAAACTGATTTAATTAGCTGAAACATTACAAGTCTTTGTTGTCCTGTGATAAGGTTGAATATGTGGAAAATGAACCCAGGAACGCAGTATACAGGAGTTTAGAATCATCAAATTGCAATCAACTGTTTACCTGAAAGATGGCTTAGCGATTTGGAAGTTCGCTCGGGAATCAATTTTCCTGGAAGGAGGATTACTAACGATAAAGTTAGCGATGTCACACCTCAGCCCATTCTCCGTTTGCAAAGAGTCCAACGAGGGGAAGTCAGCTTTGAGAGCAGAATCGAGAGCATATTTGGACTCCAGTCCCAAATCGAAATCATTCCACTTGCTTAGCGTCCAGTTAGACTTTATCTGTGCAGAGCCAAGAGGAGCTTTGACGCGTAACCCAAGTTGTTTAACTTTCCACAACGACGTCTCATATCTGTTTGCACGTGCAATAATAACAATAATAATAAAGTTCCGTAATCAATCATGAGGCTCAATGAAATGTACAAATGAATGATTTGGTAGAACGGCATTCCCAGCGCAAATTCGCAAGCTAGATTGGCAGTAGCAAAACTGCGAGCAACTGTAATTTAATGGAAAGTGATTGATAACTCATATATGACTCCGGATAGTGGCTACCGAATGCAGTTAGTGTTTGTGGAAATGTACGAAGCACCCCTTATTTACAAGGCGTCCCTACATACCGTAGTCATTACGAGGCTGTAATGTGTGTTGTAATGATGAAAATCATTGCACACACTCCCAATGGAAACACCTTAAACTAGTGCATTTAGAAACCTGCTGTTTCTTTTCTAATGGTTCATTCCCACAACCAATTTCCGTCCGTTTTGGCCACCACATTTCCAGTTGTTGCTGAAATGCACCGGTTCATTTGGTAAGCTGAGGCGTTTGCCGAAGGAAAGCTGTAACTTAATCGCACTACTAAAGGACTGCAAAATGATCTTCTCTAGTGGAACTGTTGAAACGACCTGAAAGCACTTCTCCTTACTTCTTGTCCCACTCTTCGTGAGATGACCAAGCAAGCATGAAAGCCCCAGAAGGACGCACACAAACGCTTACTCAAGTATTCCTTTAGCTTCCAAAGTGGAAAAGTGGCTAAGTGGAGTAGCTGCTTGCAATTGTACACTAAATTGATCTTCTGCCGAGTCCTGATGCAGCCACACGTTCCAATTCTCCAAATGCTTGAATGGAGTATCGACCTGTTGGAGTCCGACAAAAAATCATGTCATTGCATTCTTTACATTCCTTCCACGCTTCCTCCTTCTTCCTCCTTTCCGCCGTCGATTAAAACCTCCAAGTATTTTAAACCTGTGTGCAAGGAACGCACAAACAGCCTCGCTCTCCGTGTGTTCTCATTGAACTCATTATGGTTCTCAAACAAGTGCGTAGGACGTGGGAAGACAAAAAGGAAAGTGTCGCAAGGTTTGTTGGATGAAAGACGTGGAGGAGAGCCTGAGTAGGTTGGCGTGTGTTTAAGGAAGAGGTGGTGGTGGTGGTGACGAGAAAGATTGTGTACTTACAGTGATATTTAATTCCTGAAATCGGCTTCGAGGCAATGAAAGGAGGAGGATTGCCCTCACTCTTTGATTATTCTTCTTCCACTCGATTTCCCCATTTACATTCACACCGTCCTCGCTTTTATTCACGTCGGCTTTCAAATCCCCTTGTCGGTAAGCTTCCAATCCAAATGTGGTTGAAAGGCTTCCTTGTATCTACCAAAACAGGCATGCCCTCCCTCATTAACTCCATTCTACTCCCCAACCAACCTCCAGTCTCCCCAGCCTTTCTCCACTTTCACATCAAACTCCGTTTAACTAACTAGGCGATCACAAATAATATTATTTCACCTGTGTCGGCCACCCTTGATCGTCTATTGATGAGTCCACATCGATTTCCATCCCTTTCTCTCCACTCTTTATGTTAATGAGTGTATTCAGCATGGGATCCGAGTCGTCCTTAGATGTCGTGTCTCCCCTCAGCTCTACTTCCCTGCAGCAAACCACTCAAATAAGACTACACATCCATACATAGTCGTGTCTTAATTAAAAGATCGTGTTCATATCGGGTGGATTGAATATTATGAGAGTGTCGAATGTTATGCAAAAGGAGGTTCTAACTACAATACAAAAGGGATGGGTGAAAGTGAGAGTAGAGACAGAGGCGAAGGAATGCTTCTGTGGTGGCATGGACGAATGTGGAGTGAGACGGAAGTGAAAAGATAATAGTGAATGACAGGGGCAACTTACTCCAATCCTTGAAATGGAGTGTTCAGAGTCATACTGAAATGTCTTGGCGTGAGTGCAACATTAGTAGCAACTTTATCAAATGCCAAGGATGTGAGTTCGAAATCCACTGAGTAAGACCTCTCATCCTCGTTATGAGCATACATTACAGAGGCCTGCTGTTCCTCCCACTCCTCCAATGGCGTTTTGATCTCCGTCTTTCCCTGCAGATACCCAGGCAGCCCATTCGTCCAAGATGTTTCCAATGAATACTGCCGACCAAAGGACAAATGTCACGTTGCCTCTCACCACTCTTCCGGCTACTAAACCTTAACGTACTTCTCTACTCCGCGGCCAGTAGCTTCCTCCAACAAAGCTGAACTTTCTCTCAGGCTCCGATAGTTCAAGGGCCCCATCCAACTTCAGCGAGACACGGAGGTCTGGAGACACTCGAACGTCTACAACGCCCCTCACTTTCTTTGACAGCTCCTCGTTCTGTCCAAACAAAAACTCCGCTTTGAATCATTCATTTCTTTTGATAAAGTACTCGGAGATGATCAGATGCGGTTGCAGACAAGACTTCATAACCACTCACAACCATCGCTACGAGAGACTACGTATTAAGTCTTGAGGAACAACGTGATTACGATGGAGTGAGTGGAAAGACGTTAATTCGTATTTAGTAAATTTAGAGCGGAGACAGAGAGAAATGAAAGTAACAGTGTGTGTGTGTGTGTGTGCGGGTTGAGATGACAATCAGGAGACCACGTAGGTCGATTAATTTCAAGGTTGTTAAGAGAAAGGCCTTGAAGTTAATTCTTTCCATCAAAAGGTATTTCACACGGTAACACCTTCCTCGTTGTTCCGTAATTTAGCTACCTGGGAAAATAAAGGTACGCATGCCGACCGCAGTGTATTTCCTTAAGGTGAGAGAGAGCCCAGATCGATATATGTAAATTACGCGGATAAAAAGTGGAAAGTGAAACCTTACATGTAAGACTGCACTCAAGTCAGCAACATTCGCACTGTAAACAGCAATAAAATTTCGAATCGGGAAGACATCAGTGGGACTGCTGACTGCTCCCTGGACGAGCCCAGTTTCATCTAAATCTTCATCCAGTCCGTCGCCTCCATTGTCTGCGTCTTCCTCCGGAGGAGTTGGTGATGATGGAGGAACCTCCACAGTCTCGTATTCCACCTTAATGATTTTAGCCCAGGCCAGTGGAGAGTAGAAGTGGACCAACTGGCTCATTGGAACCTCAACCCTCGCTGCTACCTCCTGTCTCTCGTCTTCTTCTTCGCCTTCTGGTGGTTCGCTAAGGTCAAGAGCGTCTTGTGCTTCTTGAGTGAGGATATCACTTAACGCCCCCTGAGGTCCAGCACGGATAACGAGCCCACCCTGAGACACACACACAAACTTTCTTAGGAAGTAAAAGCTCCGAGATAAACTATGGTGTTATCCTAGTTGACACCGGGAAAGTTGGTCTCTCCCAAAGACTGATGGATGTGCTTTGGCATTGTGTGTGTGTGTGTGTGTGTGTGTGTGTGTATGCATAGTGGGTGAAATATATTCAGGTGATGGCTGATGTGTGTGTGTGTGTGTAGCTTTTTGTGGCTGGTTGGCCATTCCCACGTCCGCATTCCAGGAAGATGGATTACTGGAAGGATGATGTTAGTGTCGAGGATTCGAAGACCAAATCGGTGAGAAACATTTGTCAAAGGAATAAATAAAAGGGTGACAGGAGGAGGAGGAAGGAAGACGGGTATTGTGTAGCGTGTGGAGGGATTCTTGCCGGATGTATCAACCTTTGGGAGCATTGCGAACCAAGATTGAGACTGGAGAGACTCTCTCGCCTTTCTCCAACGAGTTTAGTTGGAAAAGCACTTGATGCATTAGGATTCTAGGC
The DNA here is from genome assembly GCA_034696585.1 of Isotomurus maculatus. Classification (NCBI taxonomy): domain Eukaryota; kingdom Metazoa; phylum Arthropoda; class Collembola; order Entomobryomorpha; family Isotomidae; genus Isotomurus; species Isotomurus maculatus. The sequence continues at coordinate 78,518 of JAQGAC010000020.1, read as the reverse complement.
CAATAGATTTCTCCGGGTCGACTGGTGGACGATTATGGGAGATTACCTTAGTATTGTAATACTGGAGAGTGGAGAAGTTGTGTGTGTGTGTGTGTTTATGTGTGTGACCTTCGGTGCCTTAATTTTTTAGAGAGGAAAGAAATACGGGGAGTTTCATAGGCAGAAATGAACTTTTGGTGGCAGAGGAATCAATCAATGTGAAATGCGAGGACAGGAGGCGATTTCTTCAGAAACGATGAGCTGATGGACTTTCGTAGATGGCTGCTTTACTGCCAGAGAGATACGCGATAGGCTGGAAGACCCAACGAGGGTTTATTTCATGGCAAAACAAAATAAAAAGTGTCCACGGGGAAATTAGAAGAAAAAGCCAAAGCTTATAGAGACCTTATTAGACACGAAATTTAATCTTAAGTTTTCTGCAAAGAAAGCTTTCTTTCTGCAGTTAAGACTTGAGTGAAAGTAGGCCCGCATGGAAGTGGGAAGAGATACGAGGCTACTCTTGACTTCATGTGAGAGAGCAACTAATTTGAAGATGCGTTTTGTCCCTAATAATGTTATTGTTGTGTGAGTGTGTAGGGAGCTACTTTGGTCATGTGAGAGCATTAATGATTTCACACAGATTGGTGAGTCAAGTGTGTAGCCCGTTGTTGTGTCTGTCGTGCTCACTTAAGCAGGGAGTAGGAATCTGTAGGAGGTTTAGGTTCTTGAGGCACCATTAAGCAATGTGTATGACTGATAGTGATAAGACGTGAAGAGTAGGCGAACTGTGTAGAGAATCAATTATGTGTTACTTACTGGGGAGAAAAGGTAGAGTCAACACTTACCTCGTACCATTCGGAACCAGATCGCCATTTAGACTGAAGGAGAAGATTGTACAAGTCTTTTTCGAACACTATGGCAGGACTAAGGTTAAGTTCGAGCTCGAATAATCCAGGATAAGGGGTTGTAATCGTGACATTTTCATTGAAACGAAACACATCCTAAAGGAGAATAGAGAGAAAGTTGTATGAGAGATATACGGAGGAGGGACGTGTTGTGGAGGTTGAGACTGAAAGTCAGAAAGCACTCGCAGTCTCAGGGAGTATTCTCGGTGTGGAGAAAATCAGAAGGAAAAACATGGGCTAATCGCTTAAATCTCGTAAGAGGCTTAAAGAGAGCTGAAAGGGATTATTGAAAGCTCAACCAAGGGAGAAAGTGGGTTAGAAAAATACAGATAAATAATAGGACGCGTTGTTGGGTCTTTTCCCTACTGATGCTTTGTGCTTTGTCCACAGTTCCTTCAAGTAATCTTGGATAACTGGAGAAAGCATTGGGGAATATGGGAAACAGAATAAAAGTTTGTACAAAAAGATTTACTAAAAGATCAAGTTGGCCTTCAATATTGATAGGACCCTCTCTCAGAGTTACTGAGGCTGCAATGTTGAAGCGCGCATCTCTTGTTGTAAAGCTGAACACTCCACGTACAGTTGGGTACACAATTGTGTCAATCTCCACTTGAGAGTGCATCACGATGGCTGTCACTTCTGCTTCTTCGACGTCTGTAGTTCCTCCCTCCAGTTTGTAGCCAACCTGTGTGAACCAAACACAACATTTACACTCTCCACACAGCAGTAATTAAACAGGTAGCTGCAAGTAGTGTGTTTGTTAATATGACTATATCGTTAGCGTGTTAGCATTCCTGATAAGATGAGTTAGAAACCGCTGGAAAAATTTACATTCCGAAGGTGCCATTCAGTCTTGGTGTACGTGGCATGCAATGATGCTTGTCTACTTGCTTCGCATTACTTTTATTTAGTGTGCAGCATTCATTTAACATGCACAACGACGAATGAATTGCACAGGTGAGCAACGTGTATCACGCATTGACGGGTTTCGAACTGTTTGTCTCCGTCTACGAAAACAGGCTTCGTGGGGAGAATAATTTGGAAATAAGGAATTCAAAATCACAGAAATGAATGTGGCATACAAATATACAAACTTTAAGTTTAAAGTAAGAGAGACGCCTTGGTCGAATGTCGTGAAGTGCAGAGGCAATAAAGTTTAAGAAATGTTCCTTAGTGTTGTACATTATGTGAGTATGTATGTGTGTGCTTAACAGAGAGAAAGTAGGGAGGTCTTCGTTGACTTTCTACAGACCTCCTAAAATGTAAAGGTCAAACCGTAAAGAGCAACTAAACTTATGACAAATAAGAAGTCGTAAAGATCTCATTAAATTTGTGCTGGGACTACCCGCACTACTCTGCTCACTCCGTAGCGTTGAGAATCGCGAGACTTTCTCCCGTACGAAGTCGCAGCAGTTACCTAGCCTACTTATTCTCATTACCGCATTCAGAAGTTCGCATGTCTCATTAGCATGTTGTGCTCACATGCATCATGTAGTGGTGGCAGTGTTAGCATTCAAACTGTTCCGGCTACCGATGAACTTTCCTCGGAATTAAGATTTTACTGCTGGGATGATCAATATCACGGCCTACTGTAGGACCAATCCACCTACTTACGTAATACTCTCTCCACACACACTGGGACATTCTAATTTAAGGTTAAGGATGCGTGAGTACAGTTTAAGAGTTTAAGGCTGTGTGAGTCTCAAGGTGAGTAGATTGAAGGAGAGAGAGAAGAGTTCCAAGGAGGAATTAAGATTCCTCTTGTGTTGTAGACACTTAAAAGCGTTTAAATTAGGATCGACAATAAACACAAGACTCACTTGTTGGTCGTTAACCCATCCCATACATTGGCTGTGATAAGTGACTTCATCGTCCCATGAATTCCTAAGGATGAATCCGATTTTACTGAGGTCCTCAAAAGGACTGTTTGCATTGAATCGGATGTCAAAATTAGCCCAAGAAACAACGGCCCATTCACTCTTGGCGTCAATGGTGTCTTCATTCAACTCCAGTTTGAATTCGGCCAGCTGCAATATGACATGAAATTGAGGGAAAGGATTAACGGAGTGAGACTCTCGCTGGAGATGAAGTACCTGTGCCCCATCAACTTTCACCCGGGCATCGAGGTGCTTCGCAGGCATCCATGGAGAGGTGGAAGTGAAGTAAATATGGAACTCTTCCCATCCAGCCCACTCGTAACCAGCCTCAAGACCGATGACAACTTGAGGCCAACCTAATTGACATGCTATGCGAGCATTGTCTCCGATGACGTAACTGAAGCTACCGAATATTTTATCACTGTTTGGATTTGACGTGATAACTTCAAATCCTAATGTCCCATCCTCTTTGAAACGTGGAGTTCCTACCAACAGAATTATACACGCGGGTTAATTGCTCATTAATCATCATATCTTAAACACACGGTGAAGAGACAGACACACACAGAGACACTTTCTAACCTTACGAACAGAAAGGTCTCTCCACGCAAAGGGAATACTAATAAAACTTTAATTACCTCTGTGGTGTCTCATCACAAGAGTTTCGATGCAACACTAAAGTCTCTCTCACCTGTTATTGAAATGGCGTATTGGAAGTTCTCAAAGTAGATTCCAATGATCGCGAGCACATCTCTGTCTTCCTTCCTCCCCAGGATCACTTGCGCATCAAAGTTTTGGAATCCCACGAACGGACTTTTAAAATGGACTTCCACTCTCGTTGACAAAATATCCGACCAGGTTTGTGGAATCACCCACTGGGTGCTCAGATTAATTTCCTTGTCTTTGGGGAACTGCCAAATATTTATGAATCAATGTAACTTACACAATAGTAGCATTCTTATTAGCCTGCATTTATGTCTGATCCATATAAGATGGAGAATATGCTTCTAGATTCTAGACGCATGCTTTCATAAAGTTTTTTCGGGTAATTTGACAGAGACGCAAGAGAAAAGAAACAAAGCAAGTGTCAGTCAATCAAGGTGATTAAGATGGAATGCCCAACGATGTCTCGTTCGTTGGTATACAGTGGGATGTGAAATGTAAAAGGATAGTACAGTTGAGTAAATAGAAAGTAACTATACTCGTTTTGTGTGTGAGTGCAGGTGAACACTTAAATGTGCAGCATATTCATCATGTCGAATATTTCCGACTTTTTTGTGTGTAGGAAACAAAGTTTTTCTTTCTCTTGACGTTGGACGTACCTGAATGTCAACATCAGTTTTCAAATTGAGAAAGCTATGATGGATATGATTTAGTCGGAGATTGACAACTTCGTAGTTCTTTACGCTACTCGTTATATTCCCTTCTAAACGGAATTTGAATTTTTTCCACAACTTGGGAAGGATTTCATTTTCTTCTTCGTGTGGTGCAAGCAAGTTTTCATTGTCGTTGTCAATCTCATCTTCTTCAACTTCGTTGGAGGACAAAGGCTCCAGGCGACTGTGTACTGTTCCTCTCAGCCTACCATCATCTCCCCATGATCCGTCAAAGTTTATCTTCCAGACGGATCTTTCCTCTAGCAAATCCAATCTGTACATAGACCAACACACAATGCAATCCTACATATTATTCGACATTCGTGTCAACAGTAATACTCTCAAGTTAATGGGGAAAGAACGACGAGATGATACACACAGAAGGAAGAAGAGAAAGCACAAGTCATTTGTCACAAACTTTTGATTCACTCCAATCTGTCCCACCATTCCCATCTTTCTACACAACCCAGCCATCACGAGGGTTCTTCCCAGGACTCAAGGTCCAACGAAAAATTGGTTTCAATTCGGTACCTCTCAGTAATATTGTGTACATTCCTCTGCAGCGTATTTATATTTTTATATATACGTGTGTGATCTCTCAGATGCGTCTCAACTTACCCTTCTGCCATATTTGAGTGAGACATGCATCTCCATTATCTCTCACATTATTTGCATGCAAATGCCCCGACATACCAACCAAGTTATGCGAATGATTTGTTGAAAATATTCATTCATTCGCGTATTCAAACACACCTCAATTCCATTGAGACATTTTCGTCATGAATAAAAATGTTGGGGTTGAAAGAGCCGTCGTGGCTGAAAGGAGAAGTACACGGGGATCTTATGGGAAATTGAAAAGGACATCAGCACCACCGAGGAGGACGACTTTCCTTGTAATATGTATTTGCACGGACACACACACACACACACGGAGAAAGTCACTCTCGAATTCAATTCCTCAACTTTCACCCTCACGTTTCAAGCAGACAGAGAGGCTTGAACTAAACATGATGCAAGTCTATTCATCCGTGACAGATGAAGAAAGTGGAGAGAAATGTCATAAAAGTGAGCTACACTCCTTTCACACTCCAAAACAAGACGATTGTACAACCTCATTTGTGTGGAGAGAGTGGATCTCACTATCACAAGTCTACGCACCTCAGCGTAGCCTCTTTACTCTGTAGGCTTTTAGAACCCCAGACTTTAATTTGCATTGCACTTAATCAGACAAGTTCAAGAGTCAGGTTTCTTCTGTAGCCAACTAGTTCTAAACAAGTGTGACAGAACATTCAACTGTCAGAAGGTGGGAAGTGGACTGACTTTCTCTCTCTCCTCTTGTGAGTGCATTTCAGTGTTTCAAAAATACTCTAATTGAAAGTTCATTAAAAGAGAAGGTGATACGGGGGATACGTAACAGAAGATGTGGGGCATGCTGGTATGTACGTTGGATTGATGGAGATTATTTTAGTGTAGACAATTCCTCATTTGAATTTGTGGGAACGGTTGGAGGCTGACAGAGCAAACAGAGATTGAGGGAGGTGGACAGACAGGGAATCTTGTGACCTTCCTTTTTGTTGTCGAAGGGGAAAGAGAGATTTGCATACCCGAGATTGAGAGAGACATTTTTGACGGCAGGGAATGGAGTGGCAACCTGGAGAACTGCATCATACGCCTCATCATCTGAATCTGAGGATCGTCTTCGTGGACCAAGTCGTCCATTAAGATGCAAATGTCCTCCATCCTCGTCCTTCTTCCAACTCACTTTCCCACTTACACTCCCACTCCGCTCGTCTGAAATCAGACATCCAAATAAGACAACCTCAAAACATCAATTCACTCCTTGCTTTCTCTCCCTTTAAGCAGCCCATCCGCCCAGAAAGGAGTTTAAACCTGTCCAATTAATTTACCTGAGAAGTGCATTCACTTCTTTGCACAGAAGTAATGAATCCTCTCTCCCCTTCTCTCTCTCACGTTATACACAACATCATGTTCCTCATTTTCATTCACTCTGAATTCGTTAATTAGGTCTCCTCTATACGCCACGAGTCTTTATTGTCAAGACTCACTCTCTCGCATACTTTCCAGAACCCATTTCTTTAGTGTAAAAAAGGACAACTACGTGAGTGATTCTCTAAAGTCTTTTATCTATCAGCTCCTACTTGGAATTTCTAGTTTTCACTTCCTAGAATTTGCAGTTGGATACTTATGAGGATTATAACAGCTTCAAACATCAATTGATGATTGGATCGAGACATTAGATCAAATTGTCAAATTGTGAAATGCAAGGTGAATTCTCACCTTCTATGAATTGGTAGTCTGCACTGAGCTGATACTCATGCCGTGGAAGTATAAGCTGAGTGGCTGTCCGTCTTATGTTACGTCGGGACGCATCCATTGAGCATTCCAAGAGAAATTTCTTGCTCCGGTCTCTCGTGGCATCCCAGCCGTATTCCAAACTGAATATCTGCATTCCATTCTGATTTGTTGCTCTGGCTCGGGCGTAAATATCCGAGAATTTCCTGGGCATAAATAAATGGCATTCATTCATAAAATATTTCTTGAACTGCACCCGTAAGACTTCATTTAATTTTCAAGCACGAACGAAAACCAAGTCAACTGATGCCTCCACTCTCTTCTACTCGTTACCAAAATACTTGAAGAGAAAGTTAGCCTGTGTTCGCTTAAAGAGAAAGTTCTCACACTGATAATTATACGTCAACAAGAATTTCTCCGTTTTTATCCCAACAACTAACATCGCCACAATTTGAATGAGAATAATGATTGGGGCCGTGACGAGTTTATGGCAAAAAAGGTTTTATGAAGAATTTTGACACGAGGTAAAAGTTCATTCGTAGAAATGCAAATATGGGCCACGTTTTACGCGTGTAAATATCGAAAGAAAGTTCCTGCCTACACGATAATTACTTACTTGATTAGAAACATTTGGTTGTAATGCGAGTAGAGGCCCGCGTACTCGTGTGTACTGTTCGTAAACAGCTATCATGTATATTTTATTTTGATGTTGGGTTGTTAATCCTTTTAAATGAAAGCTATAATCTGTTTGGTACGGAATCATTAAGATTTATTGGGGAAATTAAAACTGTCTCCACCCTCCTTCTTCCTCTTGGAAGGGAGCAATTATTCCGTCCCTGCATATGACAACGCCTAACTTCACATAAGAAATTGCTACGTGGAAATTATATTGGACCTCTTTCCATTCACTAAGTGTGTGACAATACGTGCAATTTAAATTCAAAAGATATATTACCTGAAAGGTATTTGTTACCCTGTGTTTCTAAAGCATTAATTTCTACCTGAATAAAAGAGAGAATGAAACAGAACTTACAGAACTGCTTGAGACTATATAGCTATGCATGGATTGGAACTTGGGAAGTCATGAGTTCCCAGGAAAATACTCGTTTAAACAGTGTAAGTGCCTTTTTTAAGTTCTATAGGAAATAAAGGAGAACGCTGTGTGTGTATTTCCCCTTTTTTACGGACTTCCTTGAACACTACAGTAAAGGAGATTTTAGAAACAGAAGATCCATTACCATAATTAGGGAACACGTGAGACTCATAAAAGGTTTGGTGTACATGTTTAACTTTGTATGCTATAAATGAATGTTCGTTTGTCATCTGTCGCAGCATTAGACTTTCACCTGAAAGTGAGATAGTGAGTATATAGCTACATATAGCCTACTATGCAAACATACTTTTCCTCTCCAAGCCACCTATAGATTTGTCCTGCACTCGAAGAAAGCAAGAAGAGACTCTCTCAGCAGAGGGAAGAAAAGAACTCGAGTATCTTACGAAGGACTACACTTCTAATTGTTGTGAGTAGTCATTTTAATGATTAAGTTGGGACTTACGAGCCAAGATCCGTCTTCACGACGCATTGAAATCCGTTTTCCAAGTCAACTTCTGTCATGACGAGGTACACAAGGTCTCCGAAGGACAGGCTGGCGTGTAGCTTGTGCTTTCTTCCTATCCGACCTCCTTGACTGTGGCCCAACTCGAATGTGTTCCGCTTGTTCTTGTAGTCAGTCTGATGAATAACACACAACCTCAGTTACTTATATTCTATCAACAGTTATTTTACAACTGGACTGTACGCACATCAAAGTTTATCTTCGTTTCTTTGTCATCGCTTAAGCAATGGAAAGACAGCTTCAAGTTGTCAATGACTGTAGTTGTGACTCCGAGAGATATTGAAGTGTCTACTTTTGTTTTCCTACTTCTGTCGGTGTATTCAAAGTCCAGGATTAATCTGTCTCTAAACCAATCTGTCTTGAACTGAGCCTTTATTACAGAAAAATTATTACGAATGAGTAGAGAGAGTATATATCATCATAACAGGAACAGGTAGCATGAGGAGGACTGCGGTGGTTTCTAATAAATGAGACCAGCTTACCTGGTACGTCCGATGGGCTTTCTCCTCCAAATTGAACGCTACTTGGAGAGGATTGTAGTTTGGAATGGTTATGTTCCATTCAACGTGGGCGTGTGTGAGAAGTCCAGGAGACCGTTTTACTGACAGTGATGTCTCCACGGTTTTTTCTAATTCAACAAAACAATTGCAAATTGTTAGAACCCACGTGAAAAGCTGAATTACTTTCCTCCGTCCTTTTGAACTTGTAGAATTGTATCTGATGCGTCTAAAGAATTCTACTGCGAATGTAATTTTATGCTGCAAAGATCAATAGAGATAGAAGCAAGTCGAACATGACTGTCCAGGCATTTTTGATCAGGACTTGCAAGCAAGAAGGAAGGACAGTAAGCGACTGTAGGCGTAAATCTAAATGAGATAGATCTGTCGATTGTTACCTGGAGCGTATCGTAGATTTATCATCGTATCAAGAGACTTCCCTACTGTGTTTAGACTCGCCTCAAATCCCCAGTCGATTTCTTCGGACGGTTTCTTCACAAGACAAAGCCACTTATTTCGAGACCCTTCATGACTTCGGAAGAGAAGGCCTCCCACTCTAATCCACAAGTTGGAGGTGTCTTTGCCTTTCCTCATGTAATTGGGTCCCTGGGAGAATTCCCCTTCGTGTTCCCATCCATCATCACTTGTCTGTTTAGATTATTTCATAAGCTACGTTGTAAGACTAGTTATTGCTCACAAACTGACAAAAAGCATCCGATTTATTAGCGAGCAAAAACACGTGCGATCATGTGTAAGAAACGATCCAACAGCAGAATGTCTCAAATGTCAAGGCATAAGAGGATTACTGGGGCATTAGGAACGTAAGAAGATTATAGGAAGATGTACCAGGACCATTTATTTCAGACACTACCCTTCCTTCCTTCCTCAACCTGCTCACATTAAAAGAAATCCGCTAAGCAGCCGAGTGTACTACGAGTCTCGTGCTAAATTAAATTTCATGAGATCGTATCTTATTATCGTCCAGCAATTTTCAATATGATTTTTTAAAGTGAAACTTCTTTCACCAAAAGGTAGACTCTAGACTCTAGACTCCAGTCAAAAAATATAGCTTGAACTATTTTTAAGAAATGGAAGGAAGAAAGTATACGCGCAGAAGGTATACACAGTCTTCACTTGCAGAGACAATGTTCGTGGAACAGAGCGACAAAGTTTGGTGCATCCATGTCTACGTGTAGCTTTGCATTGAGATTATGAAAGTTTGGGAGTCTTGGGCCAAAAATCACAGGAAGAAGAACGTTCATGATAAATCCGAAAGAGTTAAGCAAACAGTCTTTCCCTAGACACCCAGCCTTGTAGGGAGAATAGGAGCAAAGAAAGAAAAGAAGGATTGAAATGCCAACAAAAGTAGGGACAAATAACAGAAGAATATGTGCATACAAACATTATATTTATTTAAACTAGCCCCTTATCACTCCAAGACTTTCTTCCTACGGATACGAGAAGAAGATGCGCCTCTCAACATTTGAGAGTTAAAATTTCAAGAGAAAGTTTTATTTTTGAAAAGCAAAGAATCTTTCCTACGAGTTTCTTGAGTAAGTCAATTCAAGTTTTCGTAGTATTTCATATGCGTTCAATATATATATATGTTCCAGTTGACACTGACTGTGTGTCTGCCTGTAGACCTATAGGTGATACAGAGATATGGATATTTGTTTGTCGATAGTTTGGAGGTAAAGAGGAATCTTAGTGTACCCCGTATGGATGAATTTGGCTGTGTGAGAATGGAGAGAATGTATAATACGCTTTCCCTGTGCTACACAAATCTGTACGGGGTATCAATTGGACCGAACACAAGAGACAGACTGTGTTTGAGGCAGACTGGCATTGGCATCCTATCAGCACTTTCTTCAAAATCTAACCCTCTCTGGTTTGAGCAGGAGGAAAACTTTTGGGCCCTAGGGTGTGTATCTAAACCCAGCTCCTTACGTGTGGCCCAATTTTATTTCTCTCTGATATGTAACTGCATTTGCTTTACTTTGCATTTGTAAGGGAAGTTGAGCCATGTGGAAAATAGGAAAGGAGCGAGGAAAAATACATGGGAAGAAGGAGGTGATGAAGATCGAGTAGGAAATTAGTCAAGTTCTGTCTGATATTAAAACTACAGAGAAGGAATGGGAGGAAATTCACCTACCTCATTCCTCATTTGTTGTTCTCGTGAGAGAGATGCAGATTTATCAAAAAGCCGGAATAAATATCATTTCTCCTTTACCTGCAACTTCCAACTGGCGGCTGTGTTGTATTGAGGAGACGCAGAGAGCTCAAGAGTCAACTGGGAATGCAGCCCACCTCGCGATTCATCTTTTCCTTGGAGTTTCCTCTGAACTGACGACCATTTTAATGTCTCCCCGTTCCAAAAATCACATTCTAAGTTGATTGCCAAAGTTGTCGTGTTGCGAATTCCATCGAGGGAAAAGTGAGATTGCTTTCCGCTGTAGACCAACTCTCCTTTCCCGGTGAACTCGCTGTGCGATTCAATACTGTTGGATGGGGTGATCTCCAAGTCTCCTGTCACCACGTACAACAGATGAATATTTCTAATACTTCTTTAATAATACACGCAGACAGAAGATGAAATCGGGGGAAATTACGCGGAGATTGAGTGATACAGAGAATACAGACATAACCCTAAAATCTGGGAAATACTGAAATTCTATAAAAAGACATGAGACATTTTTCTCACCGCTGGCTTCAAGAATTCTTCCTCCTCGGCTGTGAACCGTGAGAGAAGGCTTTACCACACTTTTTCCAGTGGAGTGGACAGTTTTCTTAAAAGAAGCTGACGTGACGAAAACTGGAGACAGATTCTGGTGGAGACTTACTTCGAAATCCCCTCTTGACAAGTCCGTCGGAAGCTGTCCTGATGATTTTTTACAGAACAAATAGATATTGCACATTGATAGTCTTTTCTGTGAATTCAAGTACTTCTATGCACACGAGCCTTATAGTTAAATTCTGCTGGAGTGTGGAGCTTTCATTTGTACAAACAGCGAACACTTGCTGTCTTATTACATCTTACCACTAACTCTTCAGCTGAACACACTTAATCTTCGAAAGAGATTATGGAGCATTAGAAAGTAAAGCCTACTAAAAGGAAAAGCATGTGCGCTCATTGAAACATTCTAAATTATGAGGAGATGAAGAAACCACTGAAGTAGACTACACTGTCGCTACTTGCGTTTTAATTGCTACAACTGACGTCTAATTGGGATAAATATAATAATATGCTGAATATTACAACGGTTAGTGAAATTTTATATAAATAAGCAGTTAAGAGCAGTGGTAATAATTACCTGAGGCTTTGAATTGATCGCTGACAGACGTCATGTCAAGTTGAAATGCTCTGTTAGCCTTGTCGAACTTGAGGTCGAGGCCCAGTTTACTTGTAGCAGGTGACGTGCGGCTTTCTCCGGTGAAAGTTGTTCCCATCAGAGTTAATACTGTTGCAGTCTGTATTTATTAGAATGAAGTTAAAAAGTTAGGTCAGAGTGAAAGTAGAAAGCACCTAATTATTATGCAATAGAGAATTCATGTTCCATACGATTTCAAATTGCTTTCATACCAACCAGGTAATTCATCATGAAAAGTGAGCTGTTCTTGTTTAACGAAATGTTTGGATGGAGATTGGAGACGGGGGATGTGAGCCCATAGAGTATGAAATAGTGAAAGGCATAAAGAAGACTAGCGACAGTAATTCTGTACTTTTCGTTATCCCTGCTAAAAGGGCGTTTAAGGGAGGCTGTGTGCTAAGAAGTGAGACTTGGTATGTGTGTGGAGTTGGTTCGTAACAATGTTAACACACATGTAGTGTGCTCAGTCCATTTCATCTAAGAGGTAATCCAGAGAGCGGAATACAAGTCTGGTTTAAGGTTTGGAACGTGTTTGTATTTGAAACGTCGATATTACCCAAATTGCCAATGGTGTTAGGAAAGAGCAGTAAGACGATATGTTGTTGAATTCGCCAAAATCAGTCTCCTTTAGTGGAGAGAGAGACTTTGGAGGTAAAAAGCTACAGCGGTGGTGGTCTGGTTTAGAACAAAGTAAGCTTTATTGAGGTAGGAGATCGAAATTGAGTTATCTCTACCACAAGAGCTTCGTTTTTGCATGGAATCCAGATGTCTTTTCTTGCATCTCTGGCAAAACGTATACTACTCCCATCATCCGGAGCTTAAGGCTCTAAGGGATATTCATAAATAAGCCGAGTGATGTGTCATTTTATCTGTCAGTCCAAGAACCCAACTTAAGCGTACACATTACCTTTTACTCTTTTACATATATAGAAAAACTCACTCACCACAGAAATACTGTTGGCAGAGACTACTCACTTCGTCTCACCACACAAATTGTTCTTCCAGCCACCATTTGCGACTAAATTTGCTAGGTCAGGAAAATTTCTTAGCTCACAGGCTGCCTTTATTTCTCATATAAGTGATTTTTTGCTTTATACGCAGGGAGACTTAGAGAAATTCCTAAAAAGTGTGCTATTTCGGAAACAGAATTTTGGTTTAGTTAATAGTAAGTGAAAGTCATGTAATACTCTGTATGCATTCTGCACTGATATGGATACGAAGAGAAAGCTTATAGTCTGTCTTTGTTCGTGTATCTGGTTCATTCCAGTGGAGTGATGTTCCAAAAATTTGTCTACGTCCCTTGCAAACTTATCCTTAGCTACCTTAACGCTTATGCCTGAGGTGCACAGAAGCATGTGTTTGGATTAAGTTGAAAAAGCCAGCAGAAGATTTTCCCCGATGCTTTGCTGCCAGTTGCTTTCTCTGTGGTTTGCTTGATCGAAAAGGTCTGGACAATTAATTCCGTTCATCGTTAGCCTCGGCGTCGACATACCTTTACAATATCTTTATGATTTAGTCCCTATTTTTGAATCACATAGGAAGAAGAGTAAAAGACAAGACCAACTTCGAGTAATCAATTCTACTAAAGCAATCAATTTGAAGCTATTCTTCAATGAATCCAAGAACCAGCCATGTTAGAGGATTTTTGATGCGATCAAACTCGTTTTTTTGGAAATTCATTCCATGATCGAACATACTTGACAGAAATTTGCAGTAAAAGAGACAAGAGACACGTGGCATTAGCAATGTAGATAAAAGTGCGACAGTGGTGTGCGTATAGACGCTTAATATTTTTAGTAGTTGGTAGTAACGAGTTCACGGGACTAACTGAGGGAACAGGTAAATTTGCTAAAGGAGTTTAAAGCTCCGTCACGAATGTCACTTTCAAGATTTGTATGATTCATCACACCAATCAACATGTAAGCCTGATAGATTGCGTTAAAAATCCGTGTAAAATTTGTCTGACGAAGTAGGACAAACCTGATTGTTATTCCATACGTAGTTGAATCGCGTCTTAAGTAAAGAGGGATTAGCCTTGTCAAAAGTGAGAGTGAAATAAGACGGTCCATTTAGAGGGAAGTAAGGTGCTAACAAACCGCCTTGTTCTTCTTCCTCCAGAAGCTTTGATTCCTTATCTGAAGGGTGCAAACTGAAGAAGGAAGACGAGCAAAGTCTGAGTCCAAGATAAGTGTGGAACAGACCAGCCGTACAGAGCGGATTTCGTCCAGTCTCGACCTCTCCAACTGGGCGGAAGTCATCTCCATCCATAAACATAACATCAGATCTGCATGGAAGTAATTGAAAGAACACAACACCCAAATTAGAGCGGACAGAGAAAGAATGGATTTTTTATGTACACGGAGACACCCTCACGATTTCGCTAGAAATGTCTGAATACTCTGAAATAACCACACACACCACCACCACACTCAGTCGAGTGGAATGAAGTGGTGTGGTGGGGAATAAAATGCATGGATGAATCACAAGAAGAATCTCAAATTGAGTGGCTTTTAAAGTAAAAAGGGATTTACTTTCACCCCTTTGCTTTCTCCTTTCACTCAAAAGATATACCTTTCATTACGCTCTTCTGTAGGGGCTATACAGTGTGTGCGTAGTTAATATACGTAGATGTATATACGGTTATGTATATACCAGGAGGACCACGTGCTTCGGAATACACTTCATAATTTTCCCCTAAAAAATTCCGAGCTTTCATGGCTTAAGGGATCGCATCATCGGGTCTTTCGTACCTGTACTGTAGAATTTCCAACTGATTTTTTGGCAGACCAAACTCGACGTCGAGTAAATTCATTCGTTGGATGTGGAAGGTTCCCTCGACAGCAGTTGACGATCTGAGGTGAGCTTGGATCTTCATCCCACTGTGAATGTCTGAAACACTCAACGTCATGCTTCCTGCCACTGTCAGGAGAACGCTTGAAAATCATAAAAATAAAAGAATGAGCAATCCAGGCAGCTCGAACAAACGATGGGTTCACTCATGAGGAGAAATTCATTATTTCCCTAGCTGTGCTGCTAAGACGAGAGAACACGAGGTGCACACTCGAATAATGACACGAGCAAACAAATGCACTGATTACTGGTATCATTATTTTGAGGGAAATGTCTCACACATGGGAGAAAGCGTGTGTGTGTGTGAATCTCTGTGTCTGGAATAAGGAGATGTGTTATATAACCATTAGGAAGGAATATAGAGCTACCGGATGCTGCAGAGCTACTTGGGAAAACACAAGGAATCTCGAGCAGTAATAAGTTTTATTCATTTCCTGAGAAAGAGTTTCCTTGTTTTGACTTCTTACAGAGTTTTCTACGATTTGAAGAGGATTTAGTTTGCGTAACTTTTACCTTGCCAAGCTTACTTTCATCTCATCTCTCACTGAAGCACTTTCATAACTATCTTAGATGGGAAAGGATTTTGTTCTACATTGTGTTCCCCTACTGTTGTCTTTCCACTTGGAGTGACACATTCGTTCCTCTTGATGAGTAAGTTAGCTTTCTCCCTACATACTTACGTGTGTGTGGTTTACGCACAACCTACACACACTTCAAGGGGATCAAATCCAAAGCTGAGAAATGCAGGATTTTTTATTTAAATGTGGAATTATTTCACAGACTTGTGAGACTACATGTTGATAACCATTCACTCACAGGGAATTTCCGTGTACGAGAACTTTAGGGAGTTTAAAATATTCCCTATTCACAGTTTTGCATAGAAATTCACGTTCATTGTGCCATTTGATGGGTTCAAAATGTTCAAATTGTACGTCAAGTCCTACGTGTGTGTGTGTAGTTTATGTATGGTGAGTATTTTTAGAGAGGAAACTAAATACATCTTTCGACAAAGAAAGTTCTGCGTGCAAAGCAATTATTAACTATTTGTATGTTGTAAAATGAGAAGATAAATGGGAGGGTAGTATCGCTTATTACGCAAGCAACATGGAAAGAAAAAAACGTGGAGTGAACCGTTCACAAACCTCGGGATGAGTTTTCCTCTGAGTTTGAATCCGTCTGCGGAGGAATCAATCACACTTTCAGTCTCAAATCGCATAATACTGGAAGCTTGGGCACTCAGGTTGAGGGGGAATCCAACTCCAGTTGGAATAATGTATGCCGAGTCCAGTAGCATTCTCGACTTTTGCCAATTTGTATCCTGTTTTATAAAGACACCAATTTAAATCCACCAGTTTTGGTAAAAATGGGAAGAAGGATCAAATTCAAGCTGAATACTTAGACGATTTTCCTAAATTATCATTCTTAGAAGATAAAATTGCTACAATTTTCAAGCTATCTGGTTACCTTTTGATTTCCCAAAGAACTGAATGCTTTGAAAGGATTGAGTTTGTTGACTATATCCATTTGTTCTCCAAGCCCAACCATTCTTTTGTAATAAATTTCGTTTCCAAATGCTCTAAAGGATAAGGAAGCCTGAAAATTTGAAAAAACAAGAAAAAAATTTAAGCTTTTTGTAAACTTCTGATGTACAAATGCAAACGTGTCTATTCAAATTTCAAGCTGCAGCGTTCGTGATTATGAATTGTAACATGAAATTTGAGTTTAAATTGGTTAAGAATTCATAGTTAATTTTGTAATGAAAGGGAAATTGTTGTGGCTGTGAGTATCAGGGTAAAAACTGATGACGTGAGGAGATAAGAGAAGAAGATACGATCATTTATGTATGTGAGGAATCAAAGGAGGATAATTAGTCGATAAATTTAAAGAGCGGTTGGTGAAAGAGTCCGTGTGGGTTTGAGTGATCTGAATGGAGTGTGGAAGTGTGTTGGGAATAGACTGCGATATCTTGTAAGACATTGTAGTTAAGGCTTTTGAGGATTGTAAGGAGGAATGGCGGGGATGGAGGAACGTGGAAGAATTAGAATGGAAATTCGTAGAATTAAGTATCAATTTTGTTGTAAAATGGAAAATAATGTGCTTACAATGGGATCAGCATAGTATCGTTTCGCAGCCTGATGTTCCAAGGATAATGTTCGTATTTTCCGTTTGCTTGGTGTAGCTCGTCTCACCCTTCTCTTTCCTTTTTGCACAGACGAGCTCAGATTAGAAGGTTTACTTAGTTTCCCATTCGGTCCAAATATCGATTCCACATAATGTTCCAAACTTTCAACTCTCAGTGTGCTCTAAACAATTTAGTTTACACACAAAAATCCTTAGGCCATTATGACATCCATCGTATCACGAGGTTTTTACACTCTTATTGACTTTATCCTCCTCGTCTACGTGACTTTATCCACTTCTTAACATTATGCATGCATGCACTTAATAGTACTTTGCAGGCGAGGAGCATGTCAACCCACAAGAAGATCACTTCACCCCACAAACATCTTTAAAGACACAGAAACTTCCATTTACCTCGAGCACATTAACAGATTCACCGAATAAATCCACCGTCAAGTTTACAGACGCCGATCTGGGAAGATAGGATGTCTGCGAAAATATCAAGTTTCCATCCACTCCGATACCTGAGAAAACAATTTTTGATTATTCCAGCCTACTCGATTCTCAATCATTCTTATTCCCTATGAACTCTCCTGAAGTATTTTAAACTACACATACTAAGTACGCTTTGGAATTTGAATGTTAATAAAATCAAAATTTATTCCTTTGAAACTGATTGTTAGAAGAGGAAGTTCGGTTACAGCATTACAAGGACTAGCATCCGGAATCTACTTTCCATCACTTGATATTAAGCACGACTGGTTACATAAATTCTGAGAAATATTCTAAGTCGTTTTTCTCATAAATTGAGCTAAAATTTCTTAAGTGTACAAGCAAACTTTCCCTTGTTTTCAAGCGAAAACGAAGGAATCACTTGAGTGTGCTTAAACTGGCTGTCGTTTATCTCACTAATTCTGGATACCGAGTATCGACTTTGCTTATCGTTTATGATTTCGTTGTGTTGGCGTAGAGAAAACAGGATTTACCTAAATTTGCATCTTCGTAGAAAGATGAGAGCTCAAAATTTCTGGAAAATTTGCGAACGTCTGGGGTAAACTTGGAAGACAATGTTTCATCCTGAAGAAGCGCTTGTAGTTCAGCTTTACTTGGAAGCGACGTTTCTTGTAAGTTTGTTAGATAAGTCCATACAAAAGAACCCACTGCATTTTAATTACGAATGACCTCATTACACAGCCTCATCTTTATTTACCTTTGAGAGGAAAGAATGGGGTTTTATTTACATACCCTGATTCACTTCTTCTCTGTCGAGTGCATCTCGAACCCACCGAATCGTAGGGTACGAAGGGCATCTCATAATTGATAAGAAAGCTGCAATACGAATCTCAGAATCTTCCGCTTGGTTCTCAAACAACATGTTAAAAACTCGAGTGTCTCGCTGCTGAGATTCACAAGGCATTCGTCTAGAAGAAAATCAGGCTTAAATTCTATAGATTCCGTAAGTCCGTCTAAAATGTGTAATTAGAGTAAAACCTGTAAGCCTCAAGAGCCGCGACTCGAATTTCATTTTTGTCATTCTTCCTAATGCAAGTTTGAAGGGCGTTGCTAATTCCTTCAGTATACATGCCAAAGTTTCCGATCCCCTTGAGGTACATAAGAGCCTATGCAAAGAACAAATACGACTGGAGTTAACCTGCGGGAACGGTGGTAAGCAATGAAATAATTAAGTGCAAAATGTCCTCACTTGATCTGCATCCCTTCTCTTCTTCGTGCCACACACAGTCACGCCAAAATACTTGTCATACAACTTAGCAAGAATAGCAACGGGTTGTTGCTTCAAGCAAAAGTCTTGACCCACTTGGGCACAATAGGAATGAGTGAGGGATGACAATGTGAGCAAAATGTTTGGATAATCATCTCTCGCTTTCAGAAGGATAACGGCTGCGTTTAAAAGCGCCAAGTCAGGTTTGGGAATGAAAGTTAGGGAATTGATCCACGACGAAATTCTATCTGAAGTGGCTTCCCTTCGCAAGATTCTCTCCTTAATTACACCAACAGAGGCGGATGTTCCCACGGCTTCTAAGATGTCGTCGAACGGATTCCTTAATTACGTGTCCAACAATTATATATATGTACGTGCGTAATACAAGTTCATCACTCCAGGTTAATTAAGAGACGAGTTACTCATCCTACCTGTCGTTTTGGCAAAGTTGGACAGCATCTTTGGACAGTCTCATCATCTCATTGAATGATAAACCTCGAAGGGTCATCACTAACATGGTGAATAACGATCCTGCCTTAGATTCCACGTCAGACTATGCAACAAATCACACCAGAGTTTATTTAGTTAAACCTCACGTGAAAAAGTAAACGGTGCAACAAGATAAACTGAGTTAATCTGGTGTGCTGGAAGTCTTGAGTCTCTCTTGTATTTTACGTCCTCACACAACCATTGAAATTTATTTAATACAACGTGGAAAGGGAGGCCCTAAAGGCTTGGATAAAAACGGAGGAGATTGAAGTGAAATGAACTACAGGAACCAAGAAGGTCTCACCTGAAGGGTTTATGGAAAGAATAATTAATAAAATGAAAAAAATGGAATTCAACGTGAAGAGGATTATTTTTGGGACTTTGCTGGAGGTAGGGAATAAAAATGAAGATTTAGAAACATCGTTGGGATTACCTTTACAACTTTACAAAAATCGGAGAGAAGAGTTTGTGCCGTGTTGAAGTCACTTGGAGGTCGTCCGAGGTTGAAGTCATGTCGAAATAATAATGACTCCCTCCTTGAAATGATCTCTGGAGTTTTGTTAATTAAAACAGAAGTGTAGGAATCAGGATTTCTTGTAATTAGCCACGGAGCGTTTCCTCTTTCTTCTTCGGGCTGACCAGAATTCTGTTTATTTTTTGCCTCGTCTTCTTCCTCCTCATTTTCTTCTTCTGTTTCCTCATCTTCGTCGAAAGGTGAAAGCCCAGAAGAACTGTTTGATCCTCCGAAACTGGGAACAAGCGGGGGAACGTAGACTTCCACAAGCTCCATGCTTTGCCGGATATTCGTGTAAGTCCCTGAAACTCCTCGGGCGAGAGATTGAAGTCTGTGTGATTCTGAACATCGCACTTTCGACAACAAGTTCCGGTCTACAATGTGTTCACATTCACTTGTAGACACCACTGCTGGCATAGACTGATGGAGCTGCAAATCATTCCACATTGATTTCATATAAAACACTCGCGTACAGAGTTTTATTTGTGTAACAAGACACGTTTGTTATTCTCCTTAAATTCAAACTACGCTTGGTAAGTTGATTTATTTAAACTTGCGCTTAATTTGAAAGCCATACCGTTCCGAAGTTATAAGGAGTTCCTTGAATAGACGATAGAATTCCGAACTTATCCCCACAGGATTTTAAATCCTTGACTTTTTCTATTGTCAGAGCACTTGAGGTGGCCGTCCCAAGTGTGTACTGAACTTTGCATTTCCCGTGCACATCATCCTGCAAATATCGGGAACAATTGGAGGTTCGTAATGAGGAATACATGAGAAGAGGCGCCTAAGAGCTTGTGAAAAGGAGAATTCGCAGGGAACTGGCGTGTGCATAGAAGAGAGAAGGGCGTAAGTGGTTAATTCGGAGAAAGCATTGTGGTTCTTAACGGGTTTCCCATCGTATGGAAGGGAAAAGCTGTCACCAATGGTGAGAGGGTGGGAAAGACGGAGGAAAGATACTTATTCTAATTAAGCTTGAATAATACTGAAGGCGGATTATAGTGAAGAGTCTTAGAGTGTTTAAAGACTTGAGGAATAATAAAGCCGTCATAAAGGGAAAGAAAAGTGACCTCTTCGCCTTTGTGTTCCAAGTCTAATCTTCTCATTGTATTCTGAAAGGCAGACAAAAAGCCTCGCTTGATATTGAGAGCCCAACTGGATTCCTCCGAGTGAGGACATATCTCCTCGATCAACCCGTCTCCGTACGAAAATCTGCAATTTATATTCAACTGTAAAATCGACCTCACCCAATTGCAGTTTAGGTTTCAAACTGATTCATCGTTTAGATGGATCCTCGGGTTACTGTTTGTAAGCGATACACAAGTACTCTAGCATTTCTTTGAGACTCTGGCTGCTTTTGTTTTAGGAGACTGTGCATAACTATTCACGGTTACCCAATGGAGCAGACACGAGAATAATGCAGTTCAAATAAAAGATCGTTACCTCAAGGGAAACTGCTCGAGTGACTTGATGAAAGTAGGGTGGCTTTTAGGCTCCTTAAACGCCGGTTGATCGTCAGACGTGCGTTTGCCTTCATCTGGGGACAAATATGACTGCCATACTTCCGTCTCCTTAACCTGAATGGAAAAATAGATTTAGGTGCGGCTGTGTATGTCTAAATGAGTGGAAATGTGGATTCTAGTGGACTCAAAGAGGAATGAATGTTGAAGGACGATTGAAATGATGTGTGAATTAACGGAGGAAGTGGTGAAAGCAAAAGACGCTGGCGGGAGGAAGTGAAAGTGGAGTTATTAAAAGTTGTGTGAGGAAGGAAGAAAGTTGTTGCATCAGAAAATGATTGATTATTTGTTTGGGTGTTTCATTAGTTGTGGTTGTGGCATTTGACCCTCTTCAGTTTTGAGTGAAAACTTACAAATAGGATAGCATCGCATGCTGTGAGGAATCGAATGGTGACTTTGGCAGACAAATGCAATCCAGATTGAGTCGGAGGACCCCCCAGGACTACGGTTGTTCCATTTACGACATATTGATACGAATAAATGCTTCCCCCTTTGTAATGGAATTTCATCTCGGTGTTTTCCTCCTTCGTATCCAACTCTGCTACATAACACACACAGACAGACGAGGGATAAAAGTCGATAGGGCTGTCATCACATTTATGACAACAAACTATCTCTTATCTTCACCCATCATCAACTCAGCTTTTTCTTTTACAATAGAATTCATTTTTGGAGGAACAAAAGGAAGCACAGGGAGAAATCATAAGGGATTGATTGGATAAGAGTAGCATCACTGGGCCACACCACCAACAAGCCCAACTCTCTCTCCTTTCTCTCTCAACACAGACTCTGTTTACACAAGCACGCGAGAACCAATGACATCAATAACACTTCCTCCAACTACTTCATTCTTATTTCTTTTCATAAACTCGTGATTTCCTCACTCACTCAAATCACCGGGTTTATTTATATTAAACTTTCATTCTTGGCACGAGAACTTTCATTCGAATTTGAATCAATTTCTCACAGAGATTCTGCTCACAACGATTTGGGAATTAGTTCATACAGGAGAAAGTATAAATTGATTATACAGTCTTGGGTACCTTTCTGACATTGGAAAAAATAATGCAGGCAGACTTATACAAGCTTACCTTTACACAATAAGGGACCGCATGTCTCGGGGTCTCTAAAAGGAAGACCTGTAACAATTTACACAGTTTAGGAGAGAGAAGACTTAAACATAAAGTTATGCACAAAAGGACAGGGTGATTAAAGAGTTCATTTGTTATTGTAGTTGGGGATGATGAGAAGTCGGAGGAATAAATAATGGAGACAAGTACATGTGGACATGAATATTTCTGTAGATTATGTGAGCATACTGGCAGTGGTGGATTGGAAAAGAGATGCGATGAGAATGGAGGAGAAGAGGAAGATGGTCCAAACGGAGTAAGTTGGGAGACATCTGGGACACGGATCCATTCCAGAAATCCCGAAGGAGGATCCACTTCGTCTTCGACTTTTCGTATTCGTATTGGATTTCTTGAGAAAAGTGTCTGAATTTATCGAAACCATTGCATTGGTTTTATTGATGCATGGAAATGCACTTTGCCTACTAGTCGACATGTTTCTTGGACTTGATTACTTTCCCCTGCTATTCATTCTCTCTCACTCACTCTGGTTTTTTCACCCTTTTATCTCTTGTCTCGGTGACAACTTCAAACACAAGTGAGAACCTTTTACTTTACGTGAGCACTAAGAGAACTGCTCGTGTCAAACACAAAACCGAGAACTTTCAAACCACTTCGTCATATTGATTTCTGAAATCACAAAATAAAAATCTGTCTCACAATTCCATCAACTGGCCTGATTGTAATGAGGTCACTGAAGATTTCTGACTGAGCTGTGTGTGTGTGTGTGTGTGTTGTAGGCTTGCAGGCCTGGTTACTTCAATGAGACGACGTGTAATGTTGAATCATACTCACCTAAAGCACCCATTCATTTATTGACCATCAGAAGGCATAATATTTTCTATTAAAATCTCCTCTTTATCCTTATCTCAAGTCAAAGGTTACTCGGATAAAGAAAGAGTATTTTGGTGAGTAATCTCAATTCATCTGTTAGCTCCTACACCAACCATACTTGTTTCTAGGTCTCCATCATAGAAATTTCATATTTGGGGCGCACAAAAATTGTTGATTTCTGCTTGCTCAGAATTATTTTTCGATTAGATGGCATTTGCGTCATGATCCTTGTCACAAGGGCTTATCAGTCCGTCTTGAGTCTTGAGGTGTGTGAGGTTTGGCTGATAGTGATAACAAGTAAGGCATACTTTGCATATTATGACGGTCAAGGGATATAGCAGCAGAACACATGTGTATCATGTTATGCGAGCCGTGGTGGTCTGGTGGCAATCTTTCCCGTTAAGCGTTTTAGTTGAGCAGATTATTTGATCAAAACTTCACCAAAATCAAGCTTAGTAAAATGTCGTGGGAAGATATGTCTGGACTTTAAACTTGAGTCTAAGCATGACGAGTTATAAAATCTTTGTTGACTGTGTACAACAAAAAAGATTTGGAGTATTTTGGAGACTCTTATTCCCAACTTAAGGGTTTTTTGGTTACGAAAACTGATCTTGGTCATAATTATTACATCGTATTATCTTACCTTGGACAGTTGTTTGCTTAATGAAGTTGAACTGGATCGGTTTCTACGGTCATAGTCAATAAGATGGAATGAGCTTGACATGTATTTTGTATTTTTTGATTAAGTTACAAACTCAACCTATTTGAGGGAGTTTAACTGCCGTCCAAGGTTTTCATGGATGCCTTTTAGAAGGTTTTATGAGAATTTGGGTAAAAACTGCGTAGGCCTGTGTTAAAGATGAATCAACAAATACCGTAATCACTGGAATGATTAAGGAGGAGTTAATTGGTCTCCTATAGAATAAATGTTGAAAACAAACGAGTTCATTATTACACAATCTTTTATTTTATCATTCATTTCCTTGATTAGTATTACATAATTCTATAATTAATTGTAAAGTGTACTGTTAATATTATTATAGTCACCTTTTCATAATTACAGTCCCATCTTAAGCAGCCATTCTAAACATGTAAATAAATGCTATGCTACACAATTAAGTTCTCTAATTAACATATATACGCCTGGTGTTATACTTACAGTATTTTTTATCTTTAAATCAAATTCTGTAAACCAAAATATTTCTTTTTACAATGTTACCTTCATTACACACTATTTATGTTCAATGTTATACTTCACAAACTACTTTCATTAGCTCATCGAACACCATAATGTTTCGTTTACTTGCAACTCATAGCAAATTGGTATCGATCTTCTCAACTCTTGTGCATTTTACTAATGCTTTCCTAAATAACTTCATTCTTAGATTCCCCTATTTCCTTTAGATATACTTAAACTATATTTACGTAGATCATAATTTTATATTTAATAGCATATTATTCTATTAGTTGTAAATTGCATCTTGATTCTTTCATCTTGAGTTTACTCTAAAAGTAAAGGATATAAATTCAAATAGCACACTTCACGTTTCAGTATCCCTTCAGCCCTACACATTCAACATTAGAATTTCACTCAAACTGACTGCTTACCTTAATGGTGTTATATTATACATAAGTTGTTTTTAGGTAGTAAAATTCTGGGAAATTATCTGCTAAAATATTCTAGTAGTAATCATTAAGTTACGTCAAGCCTATGATTATTCTTGTCATTCCTTTTACCAGTAGACAATAATTACAAACACAACATTCCACTCGTAATTTACAGGTACTTACAAAATGCTTCTCGTGCTCATTCACATGCACTTGCGTACTTTGAGGTGTATTCCAGCACCTTATTGCGAACAATTTACTACTACCATCCCTGTGTCATCATAAAATTTCAAAATTTATCTGAACTTGAACATTCATATGAAGAATTTGAACCTTTCTCTTTACTTTCTTTTTTTACATGGGATACGACGAGGCATTGGCTCCAGAGCAATTTTTAAATTTTAGAACTCTTATACCACCGCATTTACCGACAACCACACTATAATAGAAAGTCTAGTCAGTTGTGGGACAATAGTAAAGACATTTTATGAAGTCTAGTGCATTCGAATCGTGTCTGCAGTGGCTGGGGACTCATTCATTACTCATTCAGCGAAACCTATAGTGGACTCATGAAATTTAAGTTACGTAGTAAAGAAAATGTAATAAAATATCCAATTTCGCACAGATATTTCGGAGAATGATTGAAGAATACGAGTTATCATCGTGTGTTTAAATTTAAAGTAGGATTGCGCAATGTTTAAAAAGTATTTTCAAAATCTTCAAACGTACTATATCGTGTGTTTGTTATACATGAATTATTGGCGTAACTGATATGCGTCATTTCACGAGTTAAGTATGCTTGGGTAATAATAAGCTTACACGTATGGAGACCAGAATTTAAGTAATAAGTAGCTAGAATAATTAATCTTCACTACAACAGTGTGTGTGTGTATTTAGAACGAAACTCAAAGGTTATCTGACATGTTGACGACTCTTGAAGAATATACTATTTTACCACAAAACCGGTATTGTGTAGTAACACACCTAAACTCCTAATCAAATATTGTGCTGTCTTGTCATTCTGTCGTCCTATCAGGAGGATCTACCTGACCTTTCTTCCTGTCGTGTAAAATACCTGTGTATCCTTCTTCTGTAAACGCAAAGACATAAATGTAGTATCAACTGGAATGGATCATATATAACGAAATTATTACCATGTGCTCCTTTCTACAACCATATGATCCATACACACTGGAATTTCAATTAGTAGGTACTGTTTTCGATACACGTTTTTCGAATTCCACTCGGAGATTTCCAAGTGTCATGAGGATGAGTCATGAAGGTAAAAAACGGTGGAGATTCAATGAGATAGCCATTCAACCTTTACAAGGTTTCTCACTAAGCACTTATCCTTTTCTAATCATGACTCGATTGACCACTCTAAGTGGTTTAAAGATTATCGAATTCTCTTACAAAGGTTAATGTAGATAAGTCTTGCAATTATTACTATGAGTTTTCTTTCTGTACAGTTTTTACAGTTTTATGCACACTTCCCTTTATCAAGATGGTTCGAAATGCAGAAATGGGAAACACCAGGAATCCACAAACTACAGAATTCGAATTATCATCTCATTGTCTTATACAATTGATTATTTAAACCATTTAAATAAGTACTTGACTACTCTCTATTCTTATCTTCTCCGCAAAGGATAACTGTGACACGTGCTAGATACTGTTGGCCTAAAAACCTGCTTTCTACCCATTGTGTTACTAACAGAAAGTACATACACATGTATATACGTTAAGTATTCACCAGTGCAGGGAATAAATGACACAAAACACTAATTTCTCATGATTTAGCTACACACTTGCATTCTACACCCCTACATGATTTAACGCTAAGCAAGTGTCTACTACCCCAGTACCAGAATAACGATTAATTTACTTATTAATGAGTTTTACAAAAGTAATTCTCCTTTTTCCTTCCTAACATCCTTTTTAAGAGGATCTTCTGCTAACGGGCAATGTTCAACTTTCCTAAAACCCTAACCCACATTGTCAGTATACTATTGGAGTCTTAACTACCTTTGCAGACAAAAATAACACATTTCCTCTTTTACTTTCTCCGTTCTTTAATTACTTATCGGCTGAGTCATCTTCTACTACTACGTCTTGATTTATGACGTCATTTTAACACTACTACGTCACCAAACTCCGGCTGAAGTGCCGTTTCTGTTGAAAGTAATCTTTACACTGTAAATAGATCTGAGTTTAACACAAAATGTGACAACAAATTAAATTTGGAGCAGAATTTACAAAGTCTCAATAAAAACGTCACTGAAAAATTGCCAATGAAAATGAATTAAATAGCGTCATTTTGGTTTTTGAGGTATTGAAGTTATAAAACGATTGATTCGAAACAAACTGAGTTTAGCTTTAGAAGAATCCTTGTTAAGTGTGTGTGGGGCACATGTTTTCTCATTAGTGCGATGAATAATTAGTTTTTTTCCCGTGGGACTACAAGTTCTTTCCACCCACCGTTGATTGCATTGCAATTTCAAGTGACTGAAACACTCAAGTCAACTTTTGTATCAGTTAAACTGTACTTTCTGAAACTTTGAACACACTCACTTGATCAAACACGTACACGTTGAAACGACAACCGACTATTCTAGCTGAAGATAGGAAATGAGTGAAAGTTGAATCTTCACTGGTGTTGCTGTAGTTGATTACAAATGACTACTTGTCTCGTCTAAATTCCTAATGGTATTTTGGTAATAACCTTACAGATGATAAATAGAGGTATTTATGTTATACTTTAGTATCTTATTTATGCACACTGAAGTTTTCGATAGAAATGTAATCCACAAAAGGGCTTATTTCTTACGTACTTGTTGAAATGTAACAAGGAATGGCTTAAGGGAGGTAGTCGATTATCATAATGCATGTGGAGTTTCCTCCTGAAGATGGTGGGGAGTAGTTGTCATCGCTGACTCAAGGCTCTTGGACGTAGTACTTGTGAAGCTTGATTTAAGCCGATGTGGGAGTGACGATAAGGATGGAAAGGCCAATTTGGATCTGCTGTAGGTGGAGACGCACTCACTCTCCCTTCGCACGGCTGGAGGTCCTGAGGCCTGAAATGTCGCCACGAGGATGAGAAGGACTTGGGCAAGTGTTCCGTGGATAGTCAGCACGAGAACACTGAGAACGTAGGGATTGAAACTTGAGGGGGACACTGGGGATTGTGTGGACATGGCTGCATTCATCTTCGGAATGTTGTCTTCCACTGCAGCCAATTTCAGAATAGAAAGCAGCCTGTGGCTGTGAATTATCGTGTGTTGGGAGTTTATCAAATCTTTCAACACGTGAAGGACAGGAAGACATTGGCTCTGCAAACAAATACATTTTTCACTTAGTGTTCACCAGGCAGTTTACCGAGAAGTTAACTCAAGTTTATTAACAACCTTTTCTACACCTTCAAATGAGATTTAAGTAATTCCTTTCCTACTCGAGCTAAATTAAGACCTGGTTACGGAAGCTTACAGAAATCTCCCTCAATATTAAGAATTTTCATCACGACTTTAGAGGAAAAGTTGAAATCCTGTTGAGTTTACGAAGGAATGATAAAAAAACTGCACCAGGAAAAGTTAGAAGGCCATAGCATCCCTAAGTTTGTGCATTTGTCATTGCATGAACATAACTTGGGTATACAGGGAAAGGGTGAAAATAAAATCCATAGAAGTGTATAGGATCGTTTACCAAAGTGCCGTTCCACTTTGTCATTCCAAGTGTCAATAAATGTCCTTTAATACGACAGTTCACTTCCATAATATTTCAGCTCCTCTCCTCATACGGAAAGGAACTCGTGTCTGCATTTTTACGTGTTGGTTTTTGCACAGCCCACTCATTCAGTTATACTTCCCATAACTTAATAACTTAACAACTAGCGAGTGAATTGAATTCATTGAGGGTTTCGTTGTTAATTGTTAGGAGGGTTTTTAGTACTCTGCAATAAGGAATAATGGAAAGGCACTCGTAGAATTTAAAGAGAGGAAGGCAATGACAATAATTGAGACGTTGGGAGAAGACATCCATCACAGAATTACTTGTGCACAAAAGAAGGTTAATGGTTAGGCTGCGACAGATAATAAGGGAAATGCAGTATCTCCACCTTCTCCTCAGGCATCGCATTATATCTTTCTTTAAAGAGTAATCTTGCATGTGACACGACCATCTTGGCTGACACACCTACTCTAGCGTATTATTATGCCTTTCTCGAATCCTCCTCTCTCTCTCTCTCAATAATCTTTTATGAGATGACGAAGCCTGTTCTTGTGAAAAGTCGTGTGTGACACTGTGTGCTCAACCTCTTTCCGTTATCCTTTTCTCTCCTTAAGTTAAGGAGACAGGAATAATTAAACGGAATAATTCTAGTGTGCTCACAAATAACCAACCAACACGTAACGACATCACTTAGGTAAATCACAGGTCTCAATTTCCAGTATTTGATTTTGTAATACGAAAAACTGTGGATTTTGATTGTCAGTTGTTAGAGACTCGAGCTTTACAGGAGTTGAACTTGAATCAGAGTTTACGCCATAATAACGCATGAAAGGAGAAATGCATGAGAATCCTCGTCGTCTCTACTGCTGAGGTACTTTTGAGTAATTTCATTTTATGCCTGTCATCACCGATAACTCAAGCTCAGTTTAACCTCGTTTGACGCTACATTTACTCCGATTACTTTCACGAAGTATCATACGAGCCCAAGTAGGTCTTACACAAGTCCTGTCACTGACGATGAAAGTACGAAAGACAGGCAACTGACTCCTCATGTGGGATTTCACTTATAATTTCCTATTTAGCTACAAACTAGACTTTCAATCAGCTACAAAAGACAGAGACACACATGCAATGTTAATAATTGCACACCCTTCTTACCTTTTCTTTCGTGAAGTCCGGTTGTCTAGTGTCTGTGTAGTCTTCTCCCCAAATAATCGCGTTGATTATTATATTCTCCCCTTCAACTTTGAACAGATCTAAGCGACATTCCGTCTGAAAAATTTAACAACAATATATATATATATATGTTACCATCCTGTGGGTGAATGTTTGTGGACGTAAGAGTTCATCGTACACGTGTGTGTGTGTGTGTGTGTGTTTGTGGCTAGTCTCGATGACAAGTAAAAATTATCTAACATTTCCTACTCTCACCGGCCAACGTGACATTTGTAAGAGTCATGAATATTAAAGCTTGTGAGGTCGGTAATAAAAATGAAAGTAACGTAGGAATTCATGTACGATTGATACAACACGAGTGCGTGGATGCTATAGAAAGTCATTGGTTTGAAAAATGCGTTCCACAACACAAAGCAAAGTTAATAAGTCACGTATAACTTTCTCCGGGAGAGAGTAACTTATTTCTCTCGCCAAGAAGTTTATATAGAAGAAGACTGAAGGAGAATGAAGGAGGGAAGAAGGATAGGCTGATAGGCGACCTTTCCTCAATTGTGAGAATCTGAGTGAGAATAGGAATCACTTAAAAGTACCTCTGGAAGAAGAGTGTGTGTGTACAAAAAAGGAAACAACTGTAGTTAAGACGTATTGAGGAAACACGCGGAAACGACATAGATGAATAAATAGTCCTAAGCGGAATTTATTTACTCTCGTACAAAGAACTCTTTTTCAGACAAACATAATCATCTTAAGAATCCTCCACACGGTTGGCACGAATACTAGTCACACACACACACATAGTGTGTGTGTATATATATACGTGTGTGTGTGTGTTGTGTCTTCAATTGGAGTCTCGATGTGTTTCTACTGCAGTAGGCTGTGTGTGTGTGTGTGTGTGTGTGTGTGACTATGAGTAGTGCTTTCACCTTAGGAATAGAAGAAGTAGTGTTGTGGATATTTACTTGTGTATATATGATCCAAACTTCCAAACTGGGGGAAATTTCCCGACTCAAATCATACACGAGCGATATGGATGGTTTAGTTAGTAGCTATTTTGCTTCAAGACTGCATTTCATGTGAAATATTAGAGTCACGTTTTGTTGTCTTACTGTCACTGCTCAACGTTATTTTTTCTCCTAATGTTTCCACTTTGAGAAGGATAGGGAAAAGGATTCATTGCAGACGTAAAAGGAGAAGAGAAAGTTTTACTGTTTTTATAGATACGACAAAGAGACTCACAATCTCAAAAACTTTTCCAGTTATTTTTTCTCCTGCTTTCAAATAGGGCTCACAGTGCTTTTACTTCTTTCTACCTGCCTCTTCTACTCACTCACACACACACAGCCAGCCAGAAGTATTGCATTACAAGTGAAAGCATTTTCTCAGCAAGGATGTATAATCTGGCCTCGTTGTTTCTATTATCTCGTCTAAGGTTCATATACTTCCCCAATCTATATAATATGCTGGGGGACTGGTTAGTGGTGGCGAGTGATGTGTCCGCCTTTCTTCAGAGCTATTCTGTGGCTCTATACACACTTCCACTAGCCCTACTAGAAATACCCACAGCCTTGGAACAACTTCCAACAACACACCGCTTTGCTACTGCTGATTCTCCCACTGCTGCTGCTGCTGCTGCTTTCCATGACACAGATTAATGTGTGTTCCCTGTATCACTTTAATTGTCGTAAAGTTTCTAGTGGAATTAGCCTGGATTTTATGGTGAAATGGGGCATTTGTAGTTTGTAGTGAAATATAATGTCGTATTATGTACGAGTGGAGACAAATATAAGTGTACACATTAAGTGGCGGAATGCACAAGGTTTTTTAAAAGATAACTCACTGCATTGAGATCCAATAGGTCCTGAAGTCCAACAGTATCGTTGGGATCTGTTTTGTCAAAGAAGTAATGGTGGGTTTGAGGCATGATGAGTTGTCGCAGGGAATTGACGACATCTCCAACACCCAAGCCTGTGTGTTGCTTTAAAACTTGCTCATCCCTCGAGGAGTAGCCGATGAAGAGGAACACTCCGTTTGAAAGAGTGTAGGTGTCTGAAATAAGAAACACGTCTTTATTCCTCAAGAATGTGTCTGCTGTTCCTACAATTTATTCCCTAACTGCATGAATATTAATATTCTCTGTATTCCTACAACGCTACAAAGGCACCGAGAACGCTAGGGATCTTATCGCTAGGGATCTTAAAATAGAGGAATTTTGATGCACTATTTTAGGTTGTAGTACAAAACTGTACAAACAGGAGAGGTCGAAAGTACGAAGGTGAAAATAATTTGTTAATCTCGGATTGAAAACGCATAGAAGTAAACAAGAAAAAACAGACTAATAAAATTATATTGGTGGAATGGAATGAGGTGTTTCCATGCAAGATGGGCCAATTATTTCGATTCATTCTATTTGGGGCGCTCGCTTTCTATTTGTACCTTCTCAAAGTTGGGCGACACAGGAGAAAGTAAAGTTTGTCAAATGACACATTCAGATTTATTTTTACTGTAAAACGATAATAGTTACGGGTTTATGCATAGGGAAAGAAAGACTTTGTGATCAATACGGGCGACAGTGGACGGAAGCTCGGCGTTATTGCACAGTTTCAACTTCCACGTGAGTAATATTAGAGGAAACAAACATACATATGAATGAATGGAAGTTCCCAAGTTGTCGCAGACCGTTTGTTTGATTGCAGGGACATGAAAGAAACTTTGGGAAGTTAAAGCAATCACCAGCAAGGAACTGGTTACCGTGCAATTAAAAGTTTTCTCAGAACTGTTGAGCTATACTCAAGTGTCCAAAAGGCCTTGTGGAGCCATTTCACAAAATGTTCTGTTGTTCCGTATTTTTCTGTGGGACTACTTATTTAAGAACTTATTTTGTGATCATTCATTCTCCCAAGTAGAATTCGTGAGTGTGGGAGTGAGATGGTGATTATTGGAGGGAACGAGATTGAAGGGTCAGTTATGTAATTTTATGATATTCAGAACTGAGAGGGGATTCCCTGAGGAGCGCTTATAAATGTCATCACATCAAGGATAGAATACAAATGAAGAGAGAATGACGGAAAGGTAAAATGCGAAACTTACCCGGAGGAGGTTTCTCGCAGATGAATCGACCCGCATAACACTTGCAGTTACCCCGATGTGCAATATACGTAGGTTGTAAATGAGCATACTGATCCTCCGTCTTGACGTAACAATGGGTAGTTTCAAGACATTCCAGGACGGTACATGTGGCCACTTCCAAGCGTCCGAACTCGCAGACACACAACTCTGAGCACGTAGGAACATCGTCGCGATACAACTGCAATAAGTAATAATAACGGATAATCAATGCAGGTAGGACGGAGGTCCCAGTCATGAACGTGTAGCATTATTGCAACTGCCAATCGATATTTCAGGTTAATACAAACATGCAGAAACCTCGATGCATCTGAGTGTTTATAGATTCCTCTCCCTACTTTTCTGTAAGTGGGCTTTACACGAAGATATTTCCCTATCGACCGAACTACACTTCAATCCAGTTGGAGAGAGAGTAGCGATTTAATTCAGGCGGAGGAAAGTCTCTAAGAAATCGGACGGAGGGTTTGGAGAAGCCAGAATCGCTTTGGGCTTCTTTCTGACCAAGAAGAAGAAGAGTGTGAGAGAGTAAGAAGAACAAATTGCTTTCCCTGTGGTAGCCCGTGATAATTTATAACTCAAGTCAAGGTGCTTATGGAGCCAAAGTAAGCAGTCCCTTCTTCTAATATATTTCATCCAGCTCACTTTTCCTGGCTTCACTTTCCTAACTAACCTCTATTTCGTCCGACTGGTGGTGGTATGGCGGCCTATGGAAATACCACTCTCCATCTTGCATAGATTTCTCTATAAATGTTAGTGGGCTACACGGATGGGCTACGCGGAGTGGCTATAAGAAATGCCCGTGAAATCGACTAATACATTTAATCTGACAGTCCGTATGCTCTGTGAAAAGGCCTTATGGTGCATGAGGAACATTATCTAGTTCACCCTTCTTGCCAAGACATTTCCATCCTTGCGTACTTCATCCTCCTTCTCTCGCTGCGTGGCTAGCCTTTACGAAACTATTAATTGCATCTCTCTATCTACACACGTGTGAGCTGGTCAGTTTGCTACGGGAGTGAATATCGCAGCTAAAACGATGGGATGAGAGCGAAAGGTAGGCAGCAGGCAATAAAGGATTCATAATTTCAACTTACTCTTTTCGCTTGTCCCTCCCTAATCTTCTGATCTGGAGGTTTGGGCTGGCGGAGTGGACAATATCCTGGAAGATAATTAAAAGATAACTTTTAAGCTACTCCGAAGATGGGCGCGACGTGGGTGGTGGGATTTAAGGCGACTTACTGGGGGGCTGGGTAGTCGTGGTAGGCTCAGTTCTACCCGTTGTGGTGCTCATCGTAGTGACTTCTTCGGTCACGGCGAGTTCAGTTCTGCTCTGTCTTTCTGTGGTGGTGTCATAATGACCTGTCGCAACTTCAGGATCCAAATGTTCGGTTTCATCTGAGGGTTTGATTTCCGGCTTGTGAGTCTTGTGGGAATGTCTGGTTTTTGTTCTCGTCGTGCTCAGAGCAGACCGAGATGAGTGAGTTGTGGTGGAGGTGGAAGGAGTCTTCTCCACGTGTTGTGTATTTTTGACAGAGTTCGTGTGGACCAAGATGCCCATCGTCGTGCTCAGCACATCCGTCCCAGGCATCACAGTCTCGAACGAAATGATGGGCTCCGTTTGGGTCGGAGATTGACTTAAAGTTGTCGTCGAGCGTTGAGGAATTGGAGCCTGAGTTGCTCGGGTTCGGTGATAATCTCTTTGTGACTCCACTGCACGCAGAAACAACAAACACAAGGTTGATAAGAAATGACTATCCAAGGGATATATACACGGATATATATATAAATACATATTATTGATATGCTTGTGTTCTCCTGGCGCAGTGAGTGCAAGGAAGAACGTGTCTTAAGATTAATCAGAACATTCAGAACTCGAGAGACGTATAGTATAGACTGCATTGGTAGGTAGAGACATCAGATTAATTCGTCACGTCAGCATTAACCCACTCGGGATCTGGTATCGATCTCTTTCAACTTTTATACTAACTTTGATGCTCAGTCTATCTCTCACTTATTAATTCACTTCTTTGTAGCGTTAGTGTTGTCTTAATGGAGTAAATGAAGGAGCGAGATGCCACGTGCACTGACTTAAATGAAATGTACATGTGTTGGCAGTCTTAGCCTAGACTCCCCAAAACTTATCCAATTATCATCACTCAAATCACAACTCTTCATGAATCTCTCCCAATATTACTTTCTCCGCTTCTTTCCACAAATCCAACCTTCTTTCTTTGACAGTCAGTGAAAGTCGCGTTCCCAAATCTTCATCTTTTATTCTCTCCCTCACCTGAGATCATCACTCCATGGAGCTTATTCTTTCTCCATGTTGTTATTGGCATTATCTCTTCTCCCTATCTTCCCTTCATTTGGGATAACGTAGAAATTCACTATTTCTCCAGATATCTTTTATTCTTAAGGGAAACCCTGTCCTCATATTAATTCCCTACCAAATGCTACTCACTGCCATACGTGGCTCTAATAGATGACCTTTTCTCTTCTGACTATTGACAGGTGAAAGCTTATTATGGCTTGTAGTTTCTTTCATTTAACGAGATAATTGCGCGTAAAGTACTTTCCCTTAATAAATTAACTCTCCTGGCTTCTACACAAGCTTAATTCGCTATCTTTGGCAATTCTTGCTTCAACCTGCAACCGTAAAAACTGCGGTGACTGCCCCTAATAGTTCCGTTAACTAATTATGCTTAACTGACTGTGAAATTCAAGTGAAATCGCACCTGCTGGACAGGAAACAAGAGTTGCACGGAAATGTGTTGCAGGTTGAATGATTGATCGAGGTGATTTAGTGATTAGCTATGCGAGTAAAATGCTCACTGAACGCTTTAATCAGCGTATGAGAGTTTGGTACGATGCGTCGTAGATGATGAATTTCATGAGTACAAATATCACACGGAATGCAGTGAAAGCAGATCTTAAATATTTAGACACATACAACACCAGACTGCAGACGAACACGTTGGGACAAATAGACAATACAATATTAAGCACTGAATGCAGAGCTGAGTTCGAAGAAGTATATAACGTGTCATAAATACCGAAGTGTCATACGTACACAGTATACACATAAGGAGATACGGTCTCTCATCGTCTTGAGTTGATTTTTTAGTAGATAGTTTGGCTAACTACAAGCATGCATAATTACAAGACTATAGTGGTGAGCTTATGCAGAGAGTAAGAATGCTTTCATAACACTCGTGAGATTCATTCCTCATATAAATATTACTGGTTCAAGTCAGTAGCACACTAGTTAAGTACGCTTCAAATGCTTTGAGAACGCTTGTTGGGTTGACGCTGATTGTGCAATAAGGTGAAGGACAACCGCAAGAAGAAATCGTACCAACCACATTTCATCATTAAACTCAATATGATTTGTCAAGTCATCTGAGGGAGAAGGGGGTTTATAAAATGTTTGGAATTTGCGACACTTGACACGGAGAAATACATCTAGAAACATTGGAGGACACAAATACACATGAGAAAGTTTGTAGTTCATTTTATGAGCTTTGATTTATAACGTGGCAGTTTCGGAGTACGCGAGACTAATTACTGCTTGTTGTCTTCGACATTCGACACTTACCAACACAAGGATTGACCCAAAGGATTCGTTGCCACCCAAGGCAGTCGTATAATTGTGTAAAATCAGTCCCATTGCAAGCGCATGAAGTTCTCAACTTGGTACCTAGAATCCTTAACATAGCACTACGACACCCTTCAGTTGGACCGGCACATTTTTTCGTCACGCTATCGACAGCACACATTTGCTCATACTCTTCTAATCTATGCCTGAAACAACAATAAACCACACAAGTAATTAGTTCATTATCAATTGACAGGTATGCCTAAGCTGAGGTTCACATTTGGATCAACCAAGATTCGTAATGGGGTCACATGGAATCAAGTTCAGTTAGACATGATCATCAATAATGAAGATGAGGAGTTTATAATATGGTTTCGTTTGGGTACCTGCAGTCAGCTTGAGCACGACAGCTCTCTGCCAAGGAATGACACGAAGGAGGATTGACTCCAAGATCACCCCGTTGGGCACAAACGGGATGCAATTGTTCTTGAGCAAGTCGACATTGGTCGTGTCGATTTTCCGTCCTCCTGCACACAATCAATATTAATTTGAGAAGGTGGAATGGTGAGAGATTGAAATTAGGATCCCAATGGGTAGTTATTATATTTAGTAGGTGTGTAATGGTGGACCCACACACACACACACGATTAGACGTTAGACGTGTGAGGATGAGCGGTTCATTGGGAAGGAAGTGAAATCGATTGTAGGAGGTAAAAATGGGTGAGAGTGTAGAATTAGGTGAAGATGAGAAAAAAGTAATCAGGAAGAATATTTGGGAAAGTTTAAAGAAGTTGGGTGGAGGAATTAAAGGGAGGGTGGCGGTGAGAAATCTGAGTCACTGGAAAGGCCAACGAGGAGAGTAGATCTCACGGACTTTTCTCCTACTTAAACTTGGCTAAATTGACTCTTAGGGTGGGAGAATGTGTAGCTCCGTTAAATTATGGAGGATAGGTGAGACTATTAGGAGGACACCTCCCTATACACTTGGCCTCTAATAGGATACTATAAGTAAATGTGTACTCATTTTGTGATATTACATTCTGTCAGAGGCCCTTGTGGGCTGGGGCATTAGCTTTAATGGGGAAAGAATGAGTTGATGGGTCTACACACACACACACACACCTTCTACCTTCGCCGACACACTCACACACTTTCTTCACACACACAAATACGCTCACCCATAAAAAGCTTAACACTCTCCAGAAGAAAGTTTAACTCAATCCTCACATCAGAAGCTACAGAAGACCAGACTCCTCCTGGCTCATTTCATTTAGCAATTTAGGTCTCCCTTCTCCTCCTGATTCCTCGGGAGGAGAAAGAACTTTCGAAAACACTCTTAATTCGTGATGCATGAAATCTCCTCTGAACTTTAAAGCTCCCAACCCAACTGTGGTTTTATGAACACGAGTCTAAAATGACTGGCGACCATTCCTATACACTTCGACCGACCCGGCCTACTTGTACACTTCGTTTTGTACCTCTCTCAATATCAATGGCATCAAAGTGTAATTAACCTCAATTATTTCATAACGCAACCATCGTCACGAGCATTAATTACCACGAACCTCTAAAACTCAACGTTTGATTTAACAGTACATATTAAGGGTCGTGTTTTGGAAGTAAATCCCAGCGCATGAGGAACGTGTGTGTGCCCTTTACAATTTATGTGTGCTTTACAAAACTCACTTTTGTTTTATTCCTCAAAGAATTTAGTGAAAGCGGTTAAACAAACAAAAGTCTTTGTGACACAGCCACACGGCTGTGTTAGTTTTTTTCAATGAAGAATCTACACACACACACACACTCGTCAGTGTACACGTAGATGATATGCCTACACACACGTTGGGCTTGGATTTGTGTAAAGTTGTTCGTCTAAAACAAGTGGGAAGGTAAGTAGAACGCAGCGTATTGATTTTCCCAATCCCCATTTCCCATGTGATTTGGGTTGTTTGAGAGGACCTGGGAGTAGTCGGATGTAAGTAGCCTTAGTTTAGTGGCAGCGGTCGATCTAGCTTTGTATTGTACAGTAAATGGCTCAAGATGATGCTACACCTGACTTTCACTCACTAAGTCCTCGCTCACATCAGCCTTTCCTCCATCCTAAATGGCCGACGATGCCCTGGCTTTACACTCCTCCGTGTGTGTGTGTTTCACAATTCACATCAATTCATGATAGTCCTCACTACCCACTCTGTGTACACTTCTTCTAGTAGTAAAAGCAGTAGACTGCCTGAGAGACCAGAGTAATGGGGTGTGATGCGACGTATTGGTCCGAAACACTACCACCACTGCATTGCATTTCTACACTTTGTACATTGGAAACATTTGTAGGCCATGAGAGTTTTTCTGGTCGAGTCGAAAGAATTTCTATCCACACACGACACACACACCCATACACACACACACACACACACACATGCACACACACTTTACGTTCCTTGTGATTTCTAAATCCAAAGAAAGTACGCGATTTGTGTAATGAGCTACTGGAATAAGAACACTTTATTCTGGTCACTCGACTGGGACTCATATGGTTTGAATCCTCGTTAAGGAGTCTGTTATTTCGAACTCCCCACTCCTCTCTTTCTCGAACTGAATGAACTCGAACAAAGTAATGGTACGGGAAAGTTACTACTGGTGGACACAAACTACTAAAACTATGACCCCTCTGACTTAACTTACAATTTAAACTTTCACTCTCGTGTGACCTGATTTCACATACACGAAAATTGCCACAATAGCTTACAGCTCAGTCTACACCGTTATTCCCGTTCTATTTGAAACGTGTGCTTGTGTGTGTGTGTGTGTAGGTAATTTTCAAGGTAGTGAAAGCTTTCTCTCCCATCCTTTCATTCTTGGTGGATTATAATTCCTGAAATCCACCGTCTCTGCTCGCTGCAGGAGAGTTAAGATTGCGTTTAAAAGTTGACCTTTCTTTCAAATGACAAGTTTATATGCAAGGCTATCAACGTGTGTCTCACAGGCCCGGAGTCTGAAATAATGGCACTCCAAAGTCTCCAACTGCAATAAGTCGGTCGTCTACCCTTCAATAATATGGTGATGAGCTAGTTGAGAAACGTCTTTGACAAAAAAGTAATGGGACAGTTTCGGAGTTACTCAACTTTGACATTACAAGTTTCGTTGGGTTGACCCTTCATGATTTGTTTCCTCTCCAGTTAGACGGAACAATAAGCTCAATAGTTACGGAACGGCTACATCACTACACAACTAGTAGACGACCTATTTAGCTACGTTTACTATATTTAAATCAATTAAATCAATCAATTTTCAGCTCAAAGTATAAAACTATTTTTAACTCTTATTTTAGCTACGCAGAAAAATTACTAAATCGCACAAAGGTACGCATGCAATGGATGCATTCATCATCCCGACAGAATAAAAAATACAATCCTCCCAATTATAGTGCGCTTTAGTATCCTGTCAATTAAGAACAACGGTGTGTAGAGTAAAAAATAAAACGTGTCTAAAACTCTGACGAGTTTCAAGCCTGATCGACTTCAGGCTTGAAATGTGAGTATGTAAAAGTAGAAGAGAGTGTGTGAATGTTGGAGTCAATCATTCTGGCGTCAAGTTAAATACTTTTCATGAATATGTACAATACTACACGTCTCTGTAGAAGTTGTGCTCACCTCGGTGATAGTTATAAAATGTTGGGTGTACACACACACATAACTCTTTGCTCTACTGGGTTTCCCATCAAAGTAGAGTTGAGATGGTTCGTTGTTCGTTACCCTCAGCAGTCTCCCTAGTCTAACAGGCTTCCTCACCAAACTCTTTTACACTTTTGCTTAGCTTAAATACATTAGAAAAAGTTTTGAGAGTTTTGAGAAAAGGCTTTAAACGATCACCAGAGATGTTGAAAAGTGGCTTGACTTAACTTCTCTCTTCGGATTTGAGTTCAAAGAGCAACCAGAATGGAGAAAGTAAAGTTGGATGTGAAAAAATTCAATTCGTCGGGGTCAGGAGAGGATGAGAACATGGTGGGTGAATTTCGTCGTGTCATTCAGAAGTTCGGGATCAAACGAGAAAGAAGTATGTGTGAGGATGAGACTGGTGTTATGATATGCGGAGAGACTTTATGAAGCACCTCGATCATACATCTCCGTGTCTTCCTATACAAATAATGCCTATACCCACATACACACCTCCACACATCATCTTCCCAGGTGAAAGTACACACACACACACACACGTAGATTACGACCAACTCATTCTCACCAACAGTTTACTCGGAACCAAAAACTACGTGGAATGAAGAGCTCATTCATTCCTTGAAAGGGTCTCTTGTGTAAAATTTCCTTTAAAAATTTTCACTTTTATCATCCGTACAGAGAGAGAGAGGGAAGGAATAAGGAAAGGGGAGAGTTTGTTTTCGTGGTGTACATTTGCTTGTGTGTTGAAGGAAGCACACAACAAGAACAAGAGCAGCCACAGAAGTTGTACACGGCCTGTGTAGCCTGTAATCTGGAGGAAGAACCAAAGAAAGTGGGTTTTGCATATTGGGAGGATGGAAAGGAGAAGTTTCATTAAAGAGAAGTGAGGTGGTTCGGTGGAGTGAAAGGCAGGAGAGGATTGAAGAACAACAAGGGAAGGCTATTAGGATTGGGAGATGACAAAGAGACAAATACAGATATGGCTAAGTGGTTACTTCTGTCAAGTCTATTTGAGTGAGACTTAATAACATCGCCATCAGAGTGGTGATGACGACTGGTGGAAGTACGGAGGAAGAAGAAGGAGCTGCGATGGTTGGCTCTTTTTATTGGAGAAACAATAGAGGAACAAGAGAGAAGTGGGTTCACTTTGGTGGAGGCTAACAGGATCTTTCACTGGATGCCCTCAACATTGATACGCGTCTCTACAGAAGAAGGAGGAATGGACGTTTACACAAAGCTAAATAACAACCACCTCTCTCACTTCCCACTATTTTTCCTGCACTACCCGACAATCCCGTTTTTTGTTCACCTTCTAAATGGCTGTGGAGGAAGAAGAAGAGCTCTCCATTGCATTACCGTATGGGTGTCTGGAGGGCTATTACTTCCAAGTCCCTCGCTGTCAATGTCTCTTGTTCTTCATCCAGATGACATCAGGTAGGAGGATAGTCTCAGACTCTCCACACCCGCCTCTCCTCTCATAAGCCATACATTCTACTCAATTGGAAACATTATGTTACAACACACAGGCTGCATGCTGCTCCCAATCCAGCAAAGACTTTCTCCGTTCGATCAGGAATTCATCAGCTTCCTTCTTGACATCTCAAGTGCCCTCTTTTCTTCCACTTGTGTCTTCCTCCATAACCACTACACTTCTACACACCAGCAGCCTGCCTCTCAAATTTCCCTGCCTCCCTTCATATCACTTCCTCTTATTAAGCACCTCCGCAGGGCTAACACGTAACCCTCCATTCCACACACTAATTCTCCACCTTACAGCTATTCCACTAGATACACAACCTCGTCCACTTTCAACAGTACTACACAAAGTTCAAAGTTTACTTAGGCAACCTCCACGCTCACAAATACCTAAGCCAACCAGATTTCCTAACCCCCAGCCAATTCAATTCTTCCCTAGTATTTATTGTCGACATTCGACTACTGGCCTAAAATTCGACACACCTGGTCTAAAATTCGACACACCTGGACTAAAATAACCTGACAAACTACTTGTAAAAGTCATCCCAGTCTTCACCACAAGGTCATTTATCACGATACTCGGGGTTAATTTCTTCTGCAATAAGTTTGTTTGTTCCACGCCATGTGAAGAGTCGAATGGAGTGTAAGTGTATAAAAGTGTACACTTTAATTTTGTATGAGACGTGTACTGCGGAAAGGAAGGTGGCTGGAGTTCGTGTGGAAGGCAGGAAAGTTCTCATTGATAGTGACAAAAGTCTTTCTTCAAGTCGCGTTTCCTCCTTGTCGTGTCGCTGAGGGACAAAATAATATTTAAAAGTTTTCGACTCGGGAGTAGCGTCGTAGTCACTTGGTAGTTGCTACTTTCCTACGAAGTGATAGCTTGATGGAATAATAGGCGGGTAGACTTGGAGGAGGACAAGACCTCTCCGTAGTATGGTGAGAGGGTGCGATAGTCACCACAATAAATTGCTCTCTCGCTAAATTTATGGTGAGTTCTTGGCCAGACAGACGGGACCACTCTTTTCACCATTTCATGCAATGCACCTACACACACACACACACCTTTCTACCTAATATATGCTTTCTCCATATACACACACACATAACAATGTATAGATATACACAGTCGTTTCCTCACACAGAAATCGATCCAATTCAGCATCAAATGCCAACCCAAACTTCCACTCACAAGAAGGAGACGACGACCAACACAGTCACATTTTTCTCGTAAAAAAACACACGATGAACCCGATTAAAGTCTCTTTATGAATGAGAGGGTGGAGATGCATATTTTGGGTATGTGTGATTCCAGTCAGGAAGGAGACTTCTGTAAACACACGTGTGTGTGAATTACCCATATCTATTTGTGACCCCTAGAAACTGTAGAGAGAGCAAATGAGACAAACAGAGTTTACAAAGTTAGGTGAGAGCGACTGGGGAATGTCCAGATGACCACCAACTTGTCACTCCCATCGATCACTCCCATGTGGACCGATTGTAAAAGAGGGAAGACAACATGGGAATTTCTCCCACACGTAAATCACTCAGAATGTATAATCGTAGGAGCGAGTAACAAGCTATCAATTGTCCTTCACACAACTGTCACCACGAAGAAATGTGTGGAAGGTTAAACTGCACCTTTCCACTTACCCGCCTCTCTCTCAACATTACGAAAGATTGCATAATTCATTGTGTCTCATTAGGTGGGACGAACCAACCGTTTCTTCCACTGATGCTTAGGCTCCAATTAGGAAAGGTGGGATGGGTATAATAACACGGGCGTGTGTGTGAATTAAAGGACTCAAAGAGGAGTTTAGAGGTTAGGGAATTCGTGTGTGTGTGTTAATGGGAGAAAGTAGGTCCTGTGGAAGTAAACTAGAACTCACCCGCACATACAGAAGGCCACATCAAGAGCCCATTTAGGCTCAACTTCTCTGT
This sequence comes from Isotomurus maculatus, assembly GCA_034696585.1. NCBI lineage: Eukaryota > Metazoa > Arthropoda > Collembola > Entomobryomorpha > Isotomidae > Isotomurus > Isotomurus maculatus. The sequence goes on along the minus strand of JAQGAC010000020.1, from coordinate 35,099 downwards.
AGAATTTTTGCAGTCCATTCATGCAAGTTTCTTGACGACACCTTGTGGGGTCACAGAAGTGAAGGACAGGCTCAAGAAGTCCAATGCAACCTGCGTGTCTCCTGCAATTCTGAAGGGCTGTCAGACACGTTGTCTGCAAAGGGAACCGCACTGACGATTTCTCGCTGGGGTTCACTGTAAATTCACAACGTCAGTTTATCTCTGGGTGAGTTGCAAGGGACGGAGGAGTAATTAACTAACAGTACAGTTTGAGTATTTGAGATGCTTGACGGTTTAAAGATACAGCGATTCATTCAGATGGTGTGAGCAGAAGTTACAAAATGGATAACAACAGAAGGAAACTATTTTGCCTTCTTCTAGTCTGTGCATGCCCCGTGACTTTTCAATTCAATTGCTTCTACATTTCATAATTCTTCTAGAAACTCTCCTACTGGTTAATAGTTACCTTTCTTCAAAGACACAGAGAGGTTGGTTGTGTGTGTGTGTGTGTTTCAATGGGTGGTTGACTTAACCTTTCACCACTTAACTTTCTCCCCACACACACACACACACACACACACACACACCACTTGTGTGTTGTCTCGTGTCCCTCACTAAACAACTTGACAAGCTCCTCTAAAGTATCATCATTAATTATCCATCCTGTCTTTTTATTCCTGACTTTCTCCTCCAGTTTTGTCTGTGGCTTTGAATGAAAAACTGTGATGGTTCTGGTGAGAGCATGCAGACTAAATTGCAGGTAGACTGAAGTCGAGCAACATTCGTGCGTGAATTCCTACCCTGGAGACTACGCGAGATGAAATACACGTCTGTCTAGAGATGATGCTGAGTTGTGAGGAGTAGGGGAGACGGGTGAGAGGTCATCTTGGATGTCAGTCAAGTGTGAAGGAGGAATATTAAGGACAACTCATGTGGTGGTGCAGAGGGATGTTATTAGTCTGTGCGATGAGATGAAGGAAGGAAGGTGCAGTTAGAAGCACCGGGGCATGCACAGGTGAAGAAGTGCGACTAGAAAGGAGGTGACTTACCGTGAGCCTTGATACTGGAGATGGTGGCAATGGAGCCCCCCCGTGGGGGGGGTTGGATGTCGGACGGCGGGGTGTTGTGCTGTCCTCTGTGCTCCTTCCGGTGGGGGACGAAGGGGGCGGGTGACCTGGGGGAGCCACGCCCACTGGGAGGACCGAGGAGAGGAGTCTCGAGCTGAGAGTCCAGCTCGGGTGCATGCGAGGAGGAGATGACTTGAACTGTAATTGAGCCAGAGTGGGACGTAGAAATGGGTCCTGAGGAAATGGGTCCTGAGGGAGACCCGTGAACGGAGACTGGCGTCGAGTACGACTCGTCTACCCCCAACACACTCTCCGTCAGCGCGGCTGGTATGACCTCAACTTGTCTATAGACTGGCGGCTGAGAGGCTGCTTTGTTGGGGGGGCCCTTCAGTGGGGACCGACCCTCTGGGGTCTCGTGCGGTGAGCCTATCGCGTTGCTAGTGATGCGGTGCGTGAAGTGACGGTACTTAGCTTGGTAATGGTTGTAAAGGTGCGGACCGGGTCTGGGTGGAAAGAGTGAGGCAGGTGAGAACGACATGTGTGGAGAGAGCGACGCCAGTCGGTGCTGATCTAAGGAAAACAGTGCTGACGTGCTGCCATTTAGTTCAAGTGATGGGTCTAGTGCTGCAATAAGTGAACAAGTGCAGCGTGAACACAAGCGTGTGATTATCATCTTCGTACCAATGTGCACAGCCTACGAGTGAGAGATCTACTCAAGCAGTGAAAGCTCACACACAATCTAAGTCTACACTTTGCATTGTTAGAGGTGCTATGGGTCATGCTGCATTGCTTAATTGCTTAATTGCTTATTCACTCCCTCATGCCTCCTCCTTTCCTCATTTTTTGCTTTACTTTCTCCAGGCCATGCAGGTTGCAGTGCTAGTTGTGAATTACTGTGCTGGTGCAGTTTTGTTTTCGTACTCAGAATATTTCGTGTGAATCTCTGTGAATTCAGCTCTGAGAGTCTCATCCCAACAGAAATGAGCTCGGATTTAAGTTCAAAGGGAGTTTGGTTAATTCAAGTCGCGTTGTTGCACCAACCAATGTATCGTTCACAAAGCATTTCGCAAAAAACTGCCCGGTACTTTGACTAGTTTGAAACTTTAGTTTCAAACTGTAATTTAACCAGTTTCTTTGCTTACTCCTAATGTTAAAGCCTTCTAGTTTCTATAGATTCTCAGCCTGTGTGTGTATGTTCATAGTTTTATACCAGTCAGCCAAACTACACACTACGGACTGTTTAGAAATATAGATTTCTTCTTACGCTGCCATTCATTCATTTTTATCCACGCTTTTTCTTTTTACGCAATCTACAAGTATCTACTGTATCATTACACTGCTCAAGTTTCAAGACTGTTCATTCTACCAGTCTGAAATCGGGGAGAGACTATACATATATACTGTAGATTACTGTATATATATATATAGATGATGAGGATAGTAGCTTTTTGGGGGTAAGGGGGTTATCCCGAAAGTTCCAAGTATCAAGTACACATACGGTCTACCTTTACTACAATTACTACTTAGGTACATCTACAACTCTACTTTAGGTACAAAAGAAGCGTTTCAGTCACACGTAAGCATTCACACTGGGCCTTACACGAAGAAAGACCCACTAGCACAGTCGTCAAAGCAAGTCTGGAAATGAATTCTTGTATCTCAAAGCAAATGGGAGAAGTTCAGTCTTACCAACACACGGATTGTAGTTTACTTCTCTAAAGATTCTTTCGCATTTAGGATGACTATTAGGACAAATGCAACCAAAAATTGGGGACAATCTCAATTTGGTCCATGCGTCGTGACACAGCTCCCTGGGGATTTACAAGGATTCTTTCAGTAACCATCCTTACTTTAGAATTTAAGCTGATAATGAGTAATTTTGTGTGTTCAGGTGCAACTGCAGGGACACTCACCCATCTTCCATTTTACACTGGTGATCTTCTGCCTTGCAGTGTTGTCTGAAGTCGCGTAATAGTGAAATGCACTTGTGCTCTTTTTTGCAAACATCTATTGCGTAATCACAAGTCGGTAGTGCGTCTACTGGGTAAGGATCTCGCTCTGAAATACAAGCCACACAATCCATTACACCTCATCCTTAAGTGACGGAGCCCATGAACATGATCCCACCAAACTCTAGCAAAGCTTTGGTCCACGCAGGTTGAAATTATCAACGCACACACACCGTAATTGCGTGCGTGTAACGTGGGTAGGAGTAGGAATGATAGGGATGGCAGTAATAATTATATTGATGATCAATCATTAGAACAACAATGTGTCAAGTGTTGACGTATGGTTGGTAAGATTCAATGAAGGAGGGGAGACGAGATTGACAAATCTGGCGAACAAAAGAAGCGAAGCCCAGAACAGAATAAAGTACATGTCAATGTCATATATTGCTCATACAACAGTTTTATTTCCCCCGAGAAGCAATGTGGGATGGCGGAGAAGGTCATAAAATGAATCTTCTGATGGGAACCACATGCAAAAGGACGGGAGAAAGAGAGACGGACGGAAGAGTCACAAACGCTTCGTTTAAAAATTCTTTACTTCCTCTTTGAGAGATTGGCTAGTGGTGGTTTCCCAGTTCCGTGTTTAGTTTCCTTGTTGCCCCGCGACTTTCCCCCGTCTTACTCACTCACAACGAGACTACATGGTTTACGTGAGTGCTTAAAGAATTTATGGTCCAGGAAAAGTATGCACACAATCATCATGGGTAGGAAAAGATGAGGTTCAGGAGGAACCGGGAAAAACTGACAAAAAGATTTATACCCGTCTAATTTAACTTGCTCATAATTTCATTGATAAAAGCTCCCTCTCTCTCTCTTTCTCTTTTTCCGGTGGGCCTCACAATAATTTTCCTTAATCGTAAGATGAATTATTTGAGACGTATATTGCTGCTCAACTTATACTCAAAAATCGTCATTTGCTGTGGAGAAAGTAGGGAAACGTACGTTGGACCCACTTCGTCATGTTCAAAGAATACAAAAGGGTCTTTCCCCAGGTAGTCTCAGTCTAGTCGCGTCGTATTCAAATAAAATTCTACGACGAGTATTCATTCTGGTCTAAATGCATTCTTTCTCCAGGGATTTGGTTAGTTCTTCTGAATCTCCGTCCGCCTTGGACACACACAGCCACCTGGTTTGCATGTGGTTGAATGGTCAGCTTGTGGATGCCAAGCATTCCGCACCCTTTTTGTAACTGTTGAGGAGTCATTAGAAAGAATGTGGGTTGCACGGGGAATCGCAGGAATGCGGGAGATGCCTTGCTAGAATTTGGTAGGTACTGGTTAGTAGTTGCGAGAAGTCCCATTAGTGCACTTACCCTTCACCTTGAGTAGAGAACACGGGTGATCAAACAAGTAATCACGGAATGTGTTGCAGGCTGGATCGGACATTGGTTCGCGACATAGACAAGTAGGATAGAAATAGGGAAAGGCTTGCAACGTCCTCAGCGCTGCTTGACACTTAGTTATCGTCACAGTTGAACAAGCAACTGAAAGTAAATTAAATTTGGATTTAGCCATTAGAGACGTGTAAGAGGAGGATTTATGTACACAACTACATTATGCATATCATGCGTGGAACAAGGACGCTGAGCTGTGTGTAGAAGAATAATTGTGCTTATCTGTTTGCATCAGAATTCTCAAGTCTGACAGTTCCAGAGCCATTAATTCAAGAGTACAATTTTAAGAGACAAGAAGCTAACCGCAAGAATTCGAGGGAGACGGAGAGACGCAACTGGGAGGACAAGTTGTGAGGAGAACGATCGTTTTAAGTAAGTGTTCCAAACCTTAAATGACATCGTGATGTCTTCTTTGCTGCTCTGTGGTTGAGAAGACAGAAGGGAGAAAGTCTTTATGCAGCCTTCCCTGTACCGCAGTTACAGTGTTTTAAGGGGAAGAAAGAGAAAGTTGTTGGGAAGAATGAAGTTAATACAAAACCATTTTTGTTTTAGCTTGTGTACTACACGCTGTGTGACAGCTGGGGTAATGCATACCGACTTCACGGAAAATATCACATTAAGATCCCATTAATATACTCGTGGCTGGAGAAGGAATAACTCATATCAAACAGATGCTCACAGCCACCAACTTTTACAAGGAGAAGAAGAGACGCCTCTTCACCCTTTCCGTATTATTTCCGTGTCTACTGGTGTGTGTGTGTGTGTGTGCAACCATTCAACATCATAATATTCGTAATCTTTCCTCCTCTACTCGTCCAAACACTTACTCTACTTGTACTCTTTGCAGTACACACCACACACAACCAAGTCTAAGCTCCCAAATAATGATAATGGTACTGACTGATTGTATCCGGAGAGAATAAAACACACACTTACCCTGTAATGTCTTTTGTACGAGATGAGGGCACATTTTTCTCCCACAACAGTTGCAGAAATTTGAAGATGTACTCAAACAAAAGTCATCCTACTTTCTACTCGTATTTAAAACAAATGTAGGTTTGTTTGTGATGCATAAACTTACTGAGAACCCCAGATTTTTTGGAAAAAAGTTCACAAAAACTATAAAGTAGGCGTGAGTTCTGAAAAAATCATAAAACACAATGCTTTCCCCTCAAATTGAGAAAGTTTCTTCATTCGGAGAGTGACAAGATGTGTACACAAATTACATTTGTGCATTGCAATGGGATGGTTGATGGTAATAGTGAATGCTGAGTCAGCCTGGCTTTGGCTGTTTCCCACATTTCACGTAATTAAACCTCGTAAAGTGCAACTCTATACTTTAAATTGAAGAGTTTTAATAATGCACTTATGCACCCGACTATTCGACACCACACACGTGAGTTTAGATAAGTTATGTCTGCGATAAAACACAGGAAAACGAAATTTCACGTGGAAATGTACTTTTTAAAGCCAAGAGTGTAGTGTTAAAATGTCAATAATAATCTACCTTGTTAAGTGTGGTAAGGAAATGTGGAGCAACCTTAAAACAAGATAATTTTTGGTGTGGTTGAGGCAACGGTATCAAGTTTAAAGGAACAGGGAAAGTACATTAAAATTATCCTCGTACATTTGCGTCTTAAGTCTTATTAGCCTTTTTACAAATGTGCACAAAGTGAGTTTTCATAATTCCTTTCACAGGATCAGATGTGAGTGGAAGTGGTGTATGTTTGTAAAAATAAAAAATAATGTTCATTCACAAAACAAAAAGTAGTTTAAGGAAGAAAGGCTCGTTAAAGGTTTGAAGGCCTTAAGGAAGAGAAAGCAGAAGGCATGGGTGTCTGGGATGCATGAGCTTGGTTAATATTTCAGACTGAATGAACCAGAATCCAGCCCTGCTTGTTCCATGTTTGGCATGCAGAGGTTAGAAAGTTGATGTGTATTTAAAGTTTTTCGTTTCCTGATGTCCAACCCAAAGCTCCATCAATCATAATAAACTGTGAATATCCATCAGTCATATTGTTTAAAGCGAGTCTACCTACGCGTTCAAAATTTGTTCTCAAGGTCAATCGACTGCCCTATGAGGTTTAGAAGGTGGTTGTGCTTATATGTGTGTATACACTATGTGTGTGTGTATCATGCAATCGGGCTAGTGTCAGGGTTGGGTGAGAGTAACGGGTTAAAATTTTAATCTGAAAATTCCGAGTGTATGTAGGAAGACTGAGGGACTGGTGGGGAAAGACTAGAATTGGAGGGCTTCTTAGGGTAGCCTTAAGTGTGGCTGTGTAGGTAATCGAGACGGGATTCTTAATAGTAATAAAATGCAAGAGTTAGTGTAGGAGAAAGTAAGAAAGAACTGGTCTCCCACTCTCTCGGTTTGCGTGATGAGAGATGATAGGGGCTAAAGACACGCACATTCAGACTGTACAATATTATTCCACCACCACTTCCATCCCCAGAATGACTGTTATTTTCTCCAAAGTACTTTTTACTTTGCTCTATTTCCCATTCCTTCATGTTCTTTTTCTTATCCCACACCACCGCGTACCACTTTCACCTCTTCAAGAAAAAAGTAATCCAATAGTCTTGGTCGACGGAGACCTAACAAACCAGCTACTTAACTATTATCGACCCTTTTTCTACTACTGCACGACCACACCACTATTACTACTTCCACTACTACTTTCCAAAAGAAGGAAGTTCCATTCTCCCATAAACCAGTGCAGGGTGCACACACACACACACCTTCCAGCCTCACACCAACACCACTACTACCTGCATGGTAATACTATTTGCTAAAAATACATTTAGGAGGATACACACTGCAGACTGTTACAACTTTCTCCACAATGCCTTGTGTGTGTGTGTGTGCAGTCTATTTCATCAAACCTTAATCAAAAATTCACTCTCTCACAACTGTAGCCAATTCTGGGGGAAATCGATTTTTTATGAACAGTTCAGACAGGATTTGTAAGAAGAATGGAGATGCAGAATGTACAATCTCGTCGTAATAATAAAGCCCCTCTACGGTTACGCTAATAGTAAGTCGGTGGTGGTTCCAAGCTACGTAAGTTCCGTGTAACAATGGGAAACGGGACAACTTTTGTGTTGATGCATTTTCTCTTAAAATGAAACAAATCAGGCGACGTAGTTTCCCAGGGATTTCTTGAGAGTTCCCAAAAGAGGAATAAAAATTAGTGGCGAGGAACGGAAATAAGTTTCTTGGAAGGGTCATTGTTGTCCACACACTGTGAGAGGACGGAGGGACAGACGGACGCAGGGAAAGAACGCTCTCGAGTTAAGGTGGAAAGTGGGCAGGTAGGTATCTTGGAATTAAGTTTGTATTCTAAACACAGGATAAAATAAACCACCTACAATTCACCCCTCCACGTCTGCACGCATTTCCTTCCAACCTGATTTTATCTCCATGAGAATCGGCAATTTTTCCTTCTTTTTTGACTCTCAGCCTTAATTTCATTTCATGTCTAGTGTTATTATTGTTTTGGTTGAATGATCAAACTCGTAAGTGGAAATAACGTACGTACGTATTTTAAAATGAGTCTACGTGATTTAGCTCGAAGTTCATGTTGCTTGACTGAGAGAACAGGTCGTTAGTCCGTCCCCTCGTACCCAGTGTCATTTTCCTTATCCCGTTCCCCACTTCACCAACTATTGTGCTTTATGAAACTTTCGAGATTTATGGAGGAAACACATATTTATTGGTTGTTACATGATTGCAGGAATTAAATGGAACTTTCTCCCGTTAAATTTTTACTATTCACTGACGCTGACATTCGCAGTAATCCAGCGGAAACCTATGCACTCCTCACTGCGCAACTCTTTCTTACACAAACCTTCCTAATTAACATGTGAAGAGTTTAGGCTCAAAGAGAAATGACAAGGTTGCATGCTCAGGTCACTGTGAGTCTCAAACTCACCGTCTCACCTGTCATAAGTTAACAAACAATTAAGACTCTCGAGAATTACAAAAAGTAAAAGCACTTTACATGTAAACTCCCTCAGCAACTTCCTGGTGAGAGATTAATTCTAAATACGTCCTTGTTCCACAATTACACAATTTGCATCAAGTAAAGAAAGAATGACAACTGACCTTTCTCAGCACCACAGACCCGAGGCACAACCTCCAAAATGGGATGACAAGCTGTGTTATTCATACAAGAATCTCTCGCTTGTATGCAATTCATTATTGCCGAGGCAGTCTTTGTTTGTACTCCTGAAACAAATTACAAATACATTGTTAGATTCTAAATAACACACGTTTATATAAAAATAAGGTATGCTGTAGTTGGTAGTTGGTAGTTGGTATGTGTTGCTCTGAAGTAATAGCTGTGTCCACCACACAGTTCAAAGCAACTTGGGAACATCATCAATCAAAATATTAAACGCTGTCATTAAGGAAGTCAACCAGTGTACACCGCTTACAGTGCGCTTACAGTGCGTGAATAATCTGAGGGGAAGTTGCCACAGGGCAGACGAGCACTTTCATTTCATACGCTGAGACACTGAGAACCACCACAATCGCTCGTGCATACGACGAAGATGCAAAATGAGCGATTGCCGTGTGATGAGGATGACATTCAGGTGACTAAATTGATATTGATGATCTCAACGCTACAGACAAAAGAATCGCAGTCAGATGGCTAAGGTGGATGTGGGGAAAGTAAAAGTGCGAGAAATTCCACCACACCTATCTTAACTTGTGAAGGAACCACAGAGGGTAGTTTATTGATATAAGTTATATTCCCTAATAACAGGATTAAGCAGCCTGCGTCCCTGAATGCTCTCCTCTGCTCCGTAGGTAGGCGTGTAACGTAGATTAGAAAGCCGGAAGTATTTTGATGAGAAGAGTCAGTGCACACGATTTATTTGATGTGTCATAAACAATTACGCACAGCGACATTTGCCCACCACTCCGTGGGGTTTCATAATCACAAAGTAAAGGGAAAACAGTTCTCAGGCTTGCAGGTAAATAACTATAGGAATTAATACAAGATTAAGGAAGCATGAATCACGTAGACGATAAGACTTGCACGACGTAACGTAGGATGTATATGGAGGAGAAATGAAGTCACGAGAATCTTTCTTGTCATAAAACTCTCGGGATGATTTAAAGTATAAAAACATTGTAAAGTATCCAAATATATTATGGCGATGGTCACCGTTTGATTAAGGCCTGCTTCCTAAATAACTCCGGTTCATTTGAAACATGCTGACTTGGGTTTTATTTTGTAGGTTAAAAGGTACTATAATCTAAAGTCGACTCGAGACCAGTAAGAATTTATTCTCTCTCAGTATTTATGATTTAGTGAGACTCGTCACACAATCCATTTAAAATCTTGCGTTTATTACTACGTACCAAGTTAGTTATTCCGTTAGAGTCTTGTCAAATCAAAGGATGACTCTTAACTTCCACCACACGAGTTAATTGAGTGAAAGTACGTGAAACCAAAGAAGCTGACGCTACAAACTTGGTAAGTTTGAAGTGGATTTGTTGAAATGATTGGATGATTACATTCATGCGAGGTTTATATGTGGCTCTCAAGAATTGTACAAGCAATAGTAATAAATTTGAGATAAAAGGAATTTCATGTTCGATTCCGTAGACTATGTCTTGCGATGAAAGATCTCAACTTTTCCAGACTGCTTTGGCAGAATGGAAACACACAAGCAGAAGTCGCTTCAAGCTGCTTGTACATACGAGGAAATGGAGTCTTCCATATCAAATATACACTTGAGTAGTTTATACACTTCTGTTCGTCTATACTCTCTCTCCAATATATTCTCCAATATCCACCAAATCACAGCTTAATTTTAGACTCATCTGTCAACACATTCGCCTTCTGAGGCCTCATGTGTTTTTGCCAAATTCGTTTTTTTCTACACACACCCATAGAATCTCATCCCAATTTCGGGAAATACAGATATTGGGTAAAAGATGATGAACTATTTTCTATCGAACATACGAATAGCTCCAAGTGGAAACTCATTCTGCAGGTACGCATTTTATCTGAATGAACATCCTCACAGGGAAAGTGCGTTGAAGTGTAAAAGTATAATTAGGAAGGGGAACAATATAAATACAATTGGACTCGGAGTATTCGTTACTTTACTTTTCCTCCTAACTTTGTTAGTGAAAGTTCTGCTGGGTGTTTTACGAGTGGGTGTTATTGGAGTTTTTGTAGGTGAGGACAATGCTGTGATGTTTATTTGACCTTCATAATGGAAGAAAAGAATGGGTGGGGCTGTACTCGCTGTACTACATACAGTCTAACATTTATCACGTTTCAAAGGAGCAAATGTAGCGTATCATGGGTGTGCAGAGAGTGAGAGAGAGTAGAGATAGACTGATACATTTATATATCTGCATGTATTCCTTCCCTTCACTTTCTCCGTAGGCAATCTGGTGCAGATGGTATCGTAGAAAGGACGTGTAAGCGTCTAGCCTGTAGTTTCTAGAATTTGTTCAATCATTCATTTAATTTAAAGGGGAGAGAGAAAGAGCAAATCTTGTGCAAGATTTGTAGGCCATTTGTACTTTTGTGTGAAGCGGTATGCAAATCCTTGAATATATTTCTGCCAAGCATGAAATGTAGTTTACCACCGTCAGTTTCCGAAAGCTGGAGGAAGTTTTAAAATTATGCACATGTCATAGAGATTCCTTGACCCCTACTTAAGTTTCCTCCGAAGGAATTGGGAGGGAAAGCTTTTTTATCCACGCTTGAAAGAAAGTTGGAGAGTCAAATTTATGTTTGTGTTAGAGCAAAGTAAACGTAAAGAACTGAATCAATGAACTAAACTAAGCAAACTAACATAATAAACGACACAACGAAGTTTTACTCAGTTCACGAGTTCACAAACTTACAAAGTATGTAGCTCAGTGTGCGTTTGGATCATCCGTGCACATAGCCTTGGTCAAAATGCCTTCAAGTCCAATTTAAAAATCTTGTACTAACAAAACCCGGATGAATCTAAACGACTCTATTTGCACAGTTTACCCTTTCCATCAGACTGATACTTGATTTGGCAGCAAATCATCCACTTATTTTATTTCACAATACACACAACAAAAACTCTCCTTCTTCAAACAACATTTACTCCAAAGACGCATTGTTCCTTTTCAAACGAAATCATTTGTACATTTCTTATGATGAATTTCCAATAACAGTAATACACTCTGTGTGTATCTGTTGTGGCCTACGTGATTCTACGTGAGATAAGCTACATGTACCAATTATCTGTAACAATTTATAACAATTTATAGTTTAAGGATAGAGAAAGACAAGAGAGAGAGAGTCTCGTGTAAAAGTAGGTAGCTCCAAATGCCCGCTTAAGTCAGTTTCACAGGGGAAGAGAAAGTCAATCAGTCTCAAATGGGATTTTTGAACTCCTCACGGAAGGAACGTGAATTTTGTTTGTCAATGCATTATAAAGTCCAATGTAAACCACCAAAATAAAGTGCTCTTGAGACATAACCATCCGTTGTGGAGAAACTCAATCGTTTACTCAAGAAAGTCTTTCTTCTTGTGTATTCTGTACTCACGAACAACTGTCGTACGTCTGGAGTGGATATAGTGAAAGACAAGATGACTTTGGACATTTTGCACAAACTGAACTGTTCATGGGACCCGAAAATAAATATTTTCACAAGGCATATACACTTCCATCTTGACATGTAGCAATTGGTTTGAAGAGGGCAAGGCCAGTAGAAGAAGCTTCCCAGAGTGACCCAATAAGAAACTGGTGGCTACGTTTGAAAGAATTAGCAAAATGCCCAATGCTACGATGTTATTATGAAGGATATACGATGATGAATAATAGAGGGTGGTTGAATGCTAACGATGTTTTCATACGGCCATTAATTACAGGGAAGATACGTTTTTATGTTGAAGGTGAAATCCCTGAGCACTTAAGGGGTGAACACAATACGCCAGGAGAGAGAGAGAAGGGAGGGGAATTATTGAATTTAGTGGAGAAATCCAGTTCGTCATCATAACCCTTTCATCTTTACTTTGCATAACAAACAGTTTACTTAAAGGGACCGTTGCAACATCATTGAATGAGGGTATCCAAAAGAAGAGTCCATCACATTTCGCTGCTCACATAATCGTATTACGGGGAGGCACAAACTAAGAGCTCTTCTGACTCCCATTTGCACAAGCATTATTTTAACATTAACATTTATGAGAGCAGTTTTCTCCTATTCTGGGCATCTCGAAACACGTTGTGCCCAGGAAAAGCTGCGTTCAATTTATCGCCCACCATGACTCAAGTCCCGCACAATCTTGCCACACTCACTTTCTTTGGCTTGTGTGTGTGTGTGTTTGTATGAAGAGAGAGTTCCTCCACCTCCAGAGAGAAGAGACTGGGTCATAATAATTTGTGGATTAGCAAGAACCCCTAATCACACTTATATACCATTAGCACAGATCTCTTCTAAAGGTTACCTTCATAGTCTCCAAGAGTAATCATGCAGTTTCAGATAAGCTCCAAAACACGAGTACCATAACAGGACCACGACGAGCGTTTGTCAGGAAGTTTGACTTCCTCTTTCACCCTTAGATACCACGAAGGTCTCCACAGCTATAGATACTTGTTATGATGAATCCACCACGGAATTCACCCAAGGATCGTAAAACCCAGCCTCGTCCACAACAACTCCTACAGACACACAAACTTTCACCGCCTCACCTTCCCTACCATCTCCTGCTCACAGCTTCACTTTCAATTTACAATTGCAAAAAGTGCATTTGCACCAATAGTCCCGTAACACACGAGCCACCAATTGGAAAGCAGATTGCAATTGGAGCCCACACACCAGCGATGTAGTGGAAAGGAAGAATTAAATCGATTTTATGGCTAAATACGCCCGTAATATTTATTAGTATTGGGTCGTCTCTTGCATCCCATATAATGGAACTTGCATTAGTATCCTAATGGAATGAGCTTTCTCTTCGAAATTGCAAAGTGTGATGGTGAATGGTGATAGGCAGTACAAGTATAATTAACAAGCACCTCAGGTTTCCCTGTAATTTCAGAAACGCTTTGACGCTCCCCAGAGGTTACAACAACAATATTGGAGAGATGGAAGGACATCCGCCTCTGCACGTTCACCATTCACCCTCGCCATCCTCAAAGGCATCCTCAATTTTCACCTAAACCATCAACAATTCACGGTAATTGCTGTACATCTCATATCATGCATGTCTAATCGCACCACCTATACTTTAACTACGCTTTCTTTCACGCTGAGTATAGTGGGAGCATTTCAGAAGCATGCGTTAACTAGCCACGCACACAAAGCAGCTTTAACATAGGTGAGTAAGCCCCTTGTTCCAAGTGTGTTTGGAATTACTAGAGTTAATTCTTATCGTAGAGTCCTTAGTAAATGTGGAACTCAGCTTTCATTTGTTTTCGTGTAAACTAAGTTACTCAAGCAAAACTAACAGTAAGAAGTGTACACAGCCTCACAATAGATTTGTCCCCGTCTAATAAGTCCGGTAGTTTCTTTCAGCAATATTGAATTCACTGTGTTTTACATTATGATGTGATCAACACTACATTAGAGCTGCGATCTGCAAGGCGTGCATAAGGTAGGTTTCGTTACTTGTATGCAAGAAGTTGGATTCCTTGAATTCATTAACAACCTTCTTATAAACTAATCAACAACAGCAGTCTTCTCATGACTCTCATGATGATGCATAAGCTTGGAAGTTTGTTCCAGGAGAATAAAGTTAGGTTTACTCGATAAAACAGAATGCTCAAGTGCATTACATTATGGAGACAATCAAGATTAAGACAATGGAATCTAATTTCCCTTTCTGCCTACTCACAATCTGTACCTCGACCAGATAGTTTAATGAATATAATAGTGAATAAGGAATGAGTAAAACACCATGTAAGGCTCCAATTACCATCTGACGTGGTGGTGAAATCGAGGGTGGTTGGTCTCATTGTTTCATGCATTCAACATTTCGGATAATTCTCAGATGAATGAGTAGCTTTCCATCGTATTTAATCCTGAATCCTAAATTCAACTTCAAATTGACACACAAAATACTTTTAAGAATATAAAATTCAGACCTCCAACTGGTACTTTACATTCTACAACGCGTTGTTAACTTGTCTGCGACTGAAATAAACGGTGGAACGTGCAACACGTTCATTAATGCTCAGCGCCGCTTATCGTGACTACGGCGGAGTAATATAATCCTTTTACGGTTCATTTATCTGAGAAAACAAATTCAAAGCACGTAAATGTGGATTTTAAAAACTTTACTGCTTTTTTACTCGAAGGGAATTGAAGGGTGGTCTACGGAGCTGAATATTAGGGATAGTTATGCAGCCAAATTAAACTGCACAACACTCCTCTTCAGAAACTCGCTGCAGGCGATGAATAAATGAAGACTCTGGAGAAATAGTCGTGGTCGTAAGAGTATTGTGGAGAGAGAAGTCTGTAAAGGTGAAATCATTCCAATATATTTCAACTTTCTCCTCAGTCTGTAGAAACCTGAGTGAGGCTGTGCCACTTCTTTGTTTATAGTAGAAGCCTACAGATGAAAACCCACATGGAAGTTGCATTCCCTCTACTTATCACTAGAAACATGTGCAACGACAGACAAGAAAGTTAATTCGTATTCGTCAAGTTCCTCTAAAGCACCTCATTTCTCGCCAACAATTTGAGTCTAAACAACCCGAAGGCTTCCAGCTTCGTTTGGACATCGGTGTACTAATGCAAGCAAAATATAATTGATAGATTTTTTTTTCTACAATTGCATACTCATTCAACATTTATGGGAATCTACTATGTGAAGTTCCTGCGTACCTTTGTGAATCTCACCGTTAGGAATTAAATTGAGGTGTATCTCTAAGATGAATTCAGTAGTATTTCAGACATTCAGACCCACAAAGCCTCAGATATTCAAGTAACATAAATAGTTTATGATGAAGAGAAGAAAACTCATTAGTGGGTTTGAGTGTGTGAGTATTTAAAGTGAATTGAGTTCAACGGAAGAGGCACATTGGGAAAAGAGAGAGACACACACACTTTATGCTTAAGTAAGATTAGGTATAAATTCTGGTGAGCCTCAGCATCAGCACAAATACAGATCTCCTTGTGGATCAACGAACTTGGGGCGAGAAACGAGATACGTTATATAGAGTCCAGTTGGAATGAGAAGTGTTTTTGGGTTGTACGTATTGAACAACAAGTGTACCGGCAATTTGCAATTCATGAATAGAGTAGGCATCGTAGTGAAAAGATTTTAACCTCAAGAGCCACTTATATTCATAATGGGGCTAATATCTGAGTTTTATGGGTACTCAGAGCCAACATAACATGCATGCTTTCTCTTTTCTTTTTCCGTTTGAAGAGAAATTTATCACGGTGCCATGTGGTGGAAACTAACAATCAGCTTTATACACTCTGAACTGGAGCTGCCCTCAGTTAAATCCTCAAAAGGAAAGTGGGATGGAATGGGAGAACTCGCGACTCTTTTTAATTTTGATTATTTAGGGAATGTCATTCTGTGTTCTTCAATTATTCAATTGAAAGGGAAATTAATGCACACAGTGAAAGAGCTGATTTAACATACATTGCATGTTCTATTGTCCTAAAATACCTCTCGGTTCCTATTAATTCTCTCTCTCTCGTTTAATTGAACAATGAAACAGCCCCTGTGTTCAGTCTAGTTCCCAACATAGCTGCAATATATATCCATATATATATACACATACACTGTAGTATGTACACTTGTGACATAATGCAATGACAATCCTCCCATTGATGACACATAAAGGAGGAGAGAGTGGATTAATCAAACCTTCATTGAAAGCATTCTTTCTCCTCACAGACACACGTGAATTAGAGTCACTTGTAAAGTACACAAATGTAGTTGTGTATTTCCCTGCAACACTCCTCTGGACGTGAGCTCAGGTTGAAATATTAAATAGCTTTAAGTGCATTACAATCCTCTTAAACTGCAATGAACTGGAGCCATAATGTTTTACGATTCGTGAGCAGTAAAAACCAGAACCCCTTGTTAAAGTTTGTGTCTCAATCGTTGCTGCTGCGAAGCCACTTCCGCACGACGAATTACACAGGAATGCAAAAGAGATGATGACTGCCAGTTACTTACGGAGCTTTAGACTGTATTTCACCATTACACCAATTGTTGGTGTTGCCAGGTAGAGCCTATGTTTCTGTGTATACTAATGTTTCGGATTTGAATGCGGACTTGGCATTAAGCCCCAAAGTAAAATGGGTGAAAGCATGCAAAGTCTGTAATAAGGTGTGTGTGTGTGTGTGTGTGTGAAGACTTATCTTAAGTAATTCTAAGAGTGTGGAGAGAGTTGATTCGTGTAGAAGTTCATTGAGCAGGTGTAATGTGAATATGTGTGTGCGGGAAAGGCTGCTAAATAATCTGTGCGGCAGGGAAAGTATTTGGTATTTGGTACTAAGTAAGTTCGGGTGATAAAAAGAGAAAAATAGCTTTTTCACGTTGCATACTCAACAATAATAAATAATCCTACGGTTGGTAGGTGCCATGGATCGATTCTGCTTGGGAAAAACACTTTCTCAGTAGACTTTCTCCACAATGGGCTCTCCATGCATCCTCCGCCAGGTAGGACGTACAATACGGTGTTATTTATAATAATACCTTCGGCACTGCTCCCTTCGAGGATTGTGTGAGCAAAAGTGTAATTTCGTAGTCGTGGCTCATTTTTATTGACTTTCTTTAGGAGCCGAGGGGATTAATTGTAATCAACAGAGAAAGGAGTTCTCTCCATGGCGGCTGCCTTTATTTTCTCATAGAAATATTAACCTTAGGATAAATTCAATTCTTTCTCTGTTCTACGCATCCTCATCCAGTCGTGGCAACAACTCGGTCAGCTTAAGTGTCTAACGACTTGGCACCTGCTTTCACCTCGCCTTCCATTCGCCTCGAATACTAACAACCTCACCTCCTGGATTTCCACAAATACTCCCGGAATACCAATTAATACTGAATCTCTGAGTTGTTAAGTATTTATTCTGTCGTCCACTCTCTAATAAACAATTAACTGGTATAGAGGTCTCTAGAATAAAGGCACAATGTGTTTATTGTGTTCAGAAGGGATCACCAGTAACTTTCCCATATGACTAAGAAATATACACCAGCACACCAGCAGCAGCAGTACCAGTGTTTGGGAAAGTGTAGGACTGTATAGATGTATATCTTTCTCCGTATGTATTTATATGTAGCACGCGGTGAGATCTTAAGGCAGATTGTAGAACAGTTGTGAGTTCCAGGTGATAATAAAGTCTGATCGATCGGAACAGTCGACGTAGAGGTATAAAATTAAATAGATCTGATTTCAGAGGGCCTCGGCCAGAGGACTTTGTTCTTTCTTGTCATTCAGGTGAAATACATACGGCGAGGAGAAGACAGCGTATTAGAGGAGCCTTCATTTACTTCACGGTGGAATATAAATTTGTAATTGGAATGAAAATGAGAATGCAGGAGAGTGCGAAGGAGCAGGAAGGAATAGGGGAGGCGTATTATTAGAGTGCATGCTTTCACTTGAGGTAACTGAATGTCTGGAGCCAACCCATTGAGCAGCATGAGATTTGATAAGACTCTTATAATAATGAGTTAAAGAACTTATACCATTAAGGAGGAAGAAGACTATAAAGGTTTTGATACGATCAGGAGGAATGGATAGGAGTTGTAGGAGTGTAGTCGCCGAACCTAATGTTCGCACTCACCCTCTGTGCATCAAGACACAAGTTGTACTTACCTAGTCTCTTCTGAGTGAGACGAAGGATTCTCGATAGATGTGCCATATCGTATTATAGCAATCTTAGAAATGAAATTCTAGACGATGAAAGAGGAATCAATATCTCATTATGTCTGAATATTTTATAACAACTGAGGAGTAGATAATCTATCTATCTATCTATTCAATCCTTCATAAAAGAACCCATTTTATAACACGATATTTACTCTTTTCATCCTCTTATTTTACAGTTCAATCCGATTTACATTCTGTACTCAGGGGATGGATGTGTGTGTGTGCATGGAGAGACCTATTTACAATCTACCACAAGTCCACAAACTCCCTCCCGAAGTCTAAAGTTCCCTGCTAAATCTTTCATAGATTTTAGATTAGTAATGACTTTCAGTAGACCAACGCAAAGTAATTCCGCTTAACTTTTCAGACTGAGGTTACACAACCAAGAAGTTTCAAGTTCACTCAGACTTTCAGACTGCGACTTGTAGTTTCTGTGTCACTGGATGGACACACTAGAATTTTAGATTTCTAGGACAGTCCTTGCAAAGGTGAGCGAGGATAGGTGAAGGAGACGTTGGAGATTTCTAATTTCCTGGATTACAAACGCCTGAAGATTGCTCTCGTGATGTTGTGGCACGGCTACAGTTACAGACTTCATCAAAAGAAATAATTCATCGCCTTATTTATTCACAAATACTGCATTCCACGGTACAATTCCAGATTCCAGACTTGGTCTCACAAGTTGTCAGTTGAAGACCTTTAGTTTCTGAGCAGAGGTTCATTTGTGGTTTTAGAAAGGGAGAAGTAGGAGTGAAGGGAGTGTTACATTTGGTAAGAACGGAATGAGAAAGCTGAATTGTTTCTGCCTTCTGGCATCACTTCGTGTGGCCTACAACTATTATTGTCATACAAACCGCATAGAGTCAAGTAAGGTGAAGTTAAATGAAGGCTTAAATCCAATTTGCCACTTGGCTTCCTGTCCTCCCACTTATTCCTTCGGTTCTTTTCCTCTCCAATATGAGGAGTTTAGTTTAAGCTGCATGTATATGCACAGTACGGCTAACTCTTTGATATAATGCCACTTTAAACAAAGATGCATATCTTTTTATATCAGTGATACAGTTAAGCAAGGCTGCAAAGATTTAAGGGGCAGCATAATTGGAGATCGATAATTACTTTGTGGTACCTCTATACGTATACGGCTGGATTTGTGCTGAAATATGAAGTTCATTCATAGGCAACTCTCACATATTAGAGTGTGTGTGTAGAGTATAGGGCCGTATAGGCAAAGGAATTCTAGGATTGTAAATAAGTCATAAATGCCTAATGGACTACAGCAATAGAGCACGTTCAGCATTTACATTGAAGGTTCCTTTAGAATTACTCGGAATTGTGAGAGGCATTGAAAGGGCAGACCTGTTCTGACGACCTCAAGCAAAAACTAAGTTCAGAGTACTTTGAATTTTGAACACTTTAGGAACTCGCGTACTTGACTGTATACACGCAGACTTGTCTAAGCACAGTTACAATAGGTCTGTGGTAACTTGTGATGCATTATTGGCTTTACGCAGAGTGTAAAATGTATATTTCATATAGGGAAAGTCATTGTGATATGCATGAGGAGAAAGTCTAGGAGAAGGCAGTAAACGTAAGTTCTGACCAGAATCCAGGATTTAGTTGGGAATCAGCATTCATCCACCCACATGAAGACTGAAAGGAGCTCACACACCAACCTGACAGTGTGTGTGTGTGTGTGTGTGTCTGAGAGATATATTCAACTTTCGAAGGTGCAGGCAGAGGTTAAGTAAGTTGTTTTGTCACAATTGCAGACATCGGAAGGATTAGACAAAAGGGAAATCTTTGAATGGATTTACTTGAGCTGTGCACACCGATATATTATGAACAGGTTAGTCACAACGAGGAATGCTGAGAGGACTTTATTTGGTACACTGTAAACTGTCTTTGGCAGAATGCTGGGTGTTCAAAGTCTTCAAAGAAAGCACGGCACCTTCGCCAGTTCTTTTAGTCTACTCTTGACTATGTCCTGCTTGTTATTTACATCTTTAGGACGCTTCTTTTGTCTCTTCCCGTGTATCAGGGGTGTGCTGCATTAGTGTGCAATTTTTACAAGAGAGACTGGTAACACGTAGTTGCTGTCAGGGAAGACACCTTCATTTATTCCTACTAAAAAGGAAACATGCACAAATTTTGTTTCATCAAAATGTCTAAGCTGGAGTGTGAAATATACACGTCGGTGGAGATAAGAGGAGGATAGTTGAGAGGAGAGTAAACGATGCACACTTCCGTCTCTGGATTTAATTTATGCATTCCCGAGCATTTTAACGACAGACACACATCTCTGGAAATGAAAAACACCCTCCCTATCTTGACGTATAACATTTTAATGACTTTCTTGTGGTTCGTGCCCACTCGACTTACTCACTCTTTGTCTCTAACAACTTTAAGATAGTAAATTTTGAATTTTGTCGTAACTTGAACACAACTTCTTCGCGACGTGGACGTGGGGATGTCCTTCTCGGCTGAATTTACAAGCTGTTTATTACTACGGACTGCGGGTGTGTGTGTTCCTTGTCAGGCTATTAAAAGGAACTTGCACCAAACTGCTTGGACAGGTAGTTAAATTTTTTCATAAGCTGAGAAGATTATTGCAACAACCTTCTAATTAAGGCGTATTACTGACAATCAACTAGTACTTTGACCTATTTTTTAAATTGATTTTCTCACGTTTAGTTCGCAGTAGGAAACATACAAATAATGAATGAGGATTACTTATGCACCAGGCAATTAAAATTCCTGGGTAAATTATAAAACCTTCTAACCATGTTGTTTTCACGCGTATAAATGATTCACCTACAAACTGTGTTCATCAAAGCCTCGAGACTCGAAACATCATTACACAGGCTTCCGTTTGCAAAAAGGTCAACTCTAAAGTTGAGTGTAATTCGCAGAGAGAAGGTTGAAAGAAATTGATTTTGCGTGGCTTATTGAGCTGTTCATTGTACGTGTGTTTGTGTACGCGGAAGTACGGGAAAGCTAACGAAGGAGGGAAGTAAGGATGGTGATGATGCATTCGGCAATCTCAAGATGACAAATACACGAGACGAGACAGTAGACCTGGAGGATCGTGATACCTGTCATTGCTAGAGGCAATAAGAGAAAGCTTTCACAACCGTTTTTAAGTCTCGTTCCTTTTATCCGGAAAGCAAACGACAAGGGTATAATAGGGATCTAAGATCTGTAAGTCTAAACACAACTGCAAGTGAGTTGTAACCTGATAGAAATGTAGACGATAAAATGTCCTTCTTTAGTTACGTGCTACTTATGTGCACCACCTAGAAGACTATATCCATATTATATAGCTCTCTTCTAGCGTCTACTGAAATAGACACGTAAGAAATAACAGAGCCTTGTCTAAACACAGCACAGCTGTGTGTCAATATGAACACTAACTGTAGGTGACACTTGGCAGCTGACAGGGTACCAAAGATTGGTTCTTATCTTCTCTCTATCCTGATCCAAATGAGATACAGATCAATGTTCTCTATGGGAGAGAGTGTAGCTCCTATGTTGTCCTATATATATCTACGGAGATCGCAGACCCATTCGGACTTGTACTCCATCCGTGTGTCTCCAGGGAAATCATTTATCTATAAAAGAAGCAGAACGCAGAGTGGCGAAAATGTAGTGTTCGGCAAGACTTCTCTCTCCTTCTCTTTTCTGCAACTCAATTGATACCTGAGCTCTATTAATTTCCCTTTTTACGCTCCACGTAAACCACCGCAAGAAAGTCATGAATACACAAACAACCATTGAGATGAATGTACAATGTGTGTTTGGCACACAGACTCCGTTGCATCTGCTGCATTTAGTGAGTTCCACTGCACAAGTGTGTCCTGTGTATTCAGAAAGTGCTGACTGAGGATTTGCTACGATTGATGAAATGGCTGTAGAATGGCTTTTCTGGGCTGCACACACCGTCTTACGGTGGGAATGCATGAAGAAGCGTTTAATCCTGGCACAGGGATCTACGGATAGGTGAACTAATCTAGGCAATTTAGGGAGTTTCCACTAGGCCTCGTCTGAGGTGCATATCAGCCTGAGGAAGATGTGCTCAGTGGTGAAAAAGTGTACAAATAATTCCTTCCCTCGTCAGAGAGAAGAAATCCCAAAGCGATTGAAGTAGAGGAGAAAGCAAGGAGAGTCTCTTCACTCGTGTGACAGTCCAGTTGAGCTCACCCTCTCCTCCCAACCCCAAAACTTTCTCCATTCAACCAGTAGCAATGGTAACACCAATAATAGTCGCAGTAGGGGCCTTCTACTCCCAGCAAGTAGGGCAGATCCTGAAACTTTCATTTTTCCACTGCAGGGATATACCTGTCTCACAAACTTCCTCCTGCTGCAAGACGAATAAAATGGGAAGGAGAGTGTCGTTGTGTTAGTCCATGTGAAACGAGATCTGATTCTCAAAGGAATCCTCTCTGGACAAATGCTGAGTTTAAAAATCAGCCCCGATTAAGGCTACTCCCTCCGTTTCTTCTGTCTTCCTTAACTACCTACAAAATATATCTGTGTTAAGGCTCCACAGCCAACTTTTAAATCTAGCCACACTTATTTCAGGGAAATTTGTTAACTGGATTTATCGCACAGTTATTCACTGCAATTTGAAAGGAATTTAACACACGTGTAGTGGAGAAGGGAACTTCTCTGTATTGAACGAGAGGAAGAAGATGATTGACAATAGTTAAGTTTCTCATATAATTCAATTATTGAATGCCACCAAGTTTCCCCTGAATGCGACTGGATGAAACGAGTCAGTGTTCGTAGAATTAATATACCTTCAGGTCCTCTGAATGGGTTTCTGTGGCGTAGGACGGAAGGAGAGAATCAGAATCAAATTAATCGATTATAATACCTTATTCATATGACACACACGGTGACATTCAGCTGGTTAAATTTGACTCGAATGTTGAATGTAATAAAGTTTGGCAGCTACTCATTTGTGAGAAGGTTTTCAGAGGAGAAAGTTATTGACCGAAATGTTCTTTATCTGAGGAGAATAGCTCCTACACATTTCGTTGGAACTTGTTTCATTATTTACTTCTAATCTTTGATGTTTCCTGCTACTTCGTCCTAATTTACGTGGAATTCTGCATGTCTGATGTATTTAAACTTTTAAACCTTCACTACGCACGGGTGTGGAATTCTTGGGTTTCTAAAATTACAATATTATTTTCAAAAGATGTAACCTCGTTTTACTTATTGGGTGGTGGAATTGAGTTTACTTCGGGAGTATTTAAGTGGCAGGAGAACTTGGATTCACTGGAGTGTTTTAATAATAAACAGATATATACATATAGCCATGTGCTATAGCCGACGGTATCTATGTGTGCTTCTGACAAATTGAGCATTGAACAGGAGCATGATTGGCATATAGAGTTTTTCCTAACAAAACCAATAAGAAAATCTAAAAAATGTATGGAAAAAACCGAACAGAAGACTCATCAGACGCTATTTTTTGGACAGCTGTCTCCCCCACAGAGTCTTCACGTGGCTGCTGCTACGAATTCGTGTGTGTACACTTCATTCAAGACAACTATTTTCAACACCTTCTCTCCTATTCTAATGAAATGTCATATCGCTGTTCTTAATGGCTGTGATGATCCGGTATTGTCACGAGAATTGATGTAGGTTTTTCCAGGTAGGAAGGTACGCGCACTCCACTTCCAATAACTCGCATACTCACATGCATTGAAGTATAGTTGAGTGTTTTCTGGCTAAATACCATTTAAATTACAAAGTGCACCTTTCCTACCTGCAATTAGGCTTTAATGAGTGTGAGACTCCAAATCAGGAGTAATTGGAGGTTTCGTATTAATACTAGGTTAAGCTGACGAGCAGCAGGGAATTCATCGAAACCAAAGTGTCAACTCTATCAACGCCAGAACTGCATGATTAAACTCATTTAGTGTAATGAATCAGGAACTTAATTACATTTGTGAAGAGGATTAGGCATTCTTTATTCTCGATCCAATTTCGGCAACATCGAATGCACGGAGAATTAAAAGTCGGTCGGTCATCAGTGCATTAAAAATCAAATGCTATTTTGGCCAGTTGCCCGATTAACTATTGACTATATTGAAGTGAGGTATTCGACACTTTTAGAGTAGGTTAGGGGCTACTTACTCATTTAAGGTTTTGTGTGAACGAGACATATTTTCTAATTGTGATGGAGTTGTGTAATTTCGATTTATCTTGACCAATTTCGAGCAAACGAGTAATTCTTCGAATGACAACACGAAATTTCACTTGAATAGAAAGTCGTAACAGAACCTTATTAACTATGGAAGTTACGCTTAATTACGTGGTGCCGTCGAAGGGACTGTCGTTGTCATTTTGAACAAGTGCAATATTAACTACCGTTCAAGCATCCACGTAAGACTTAAGACTTCCGTCTGCTTGAAATGTTCCGGGGTTCACATGCTAATGGCTAAATTATTTAGTGGGACTTGAACTAAATACGAGTTACTACAGTCTACACAGAATCATTTCTGCAATCTGCAACTAAATTATCTAATCAAACATGAGGATTCGTAATACCGCAACTTCATTAAGTTTAATAAGGTCAGTCAGAGATGTATTAAGGTTGGTAATTCCACGCATTTACCGAAAGGTGAAAGGTATTCTTAGTGTACATCTATTTAATTAACTACGAATTTTGTAATGGGACGGATAACATTGAAAAAATTGGTGGATTTATCTCCCAACAGAATGGCGACACTTATTTACAAATCAAAATTTTCCCTTATAAATAAACTGAGTGAGCAATAAAATCCTTCTGAGTTCCACAAAAACTATTTTAGTGTTTGTTGTTTATGTTGAATTTTTCTGGGCTGTAGTACTACAGCTTCATAATTAAATTAGGAAGTACAAGGCCCTCCAGAAGGTCACGTTCACTAATAAATTATTACGTAGGTATGATTGATGACATATTTTGGTTGTGGGGAGTTTTACTTCGAAGAAATCCCAAGATGTACCAGAGAAAAGTAGTTCACATCACATTATAAATATCGATGTGAACTTGTGTTTGTGTACAGAGAAGGAATGACTAATATAATCGACTCCAGGAAGATTTAACAAGGTTTCCTAAAACATCATTTTTCATTCCCTTTCGTCTTTGTTCGTTGAATTAGAATTCGGTATTGTGATATGTAATGCCATCAGAGAAATAATGAGAAGGATCTCCAGGTGTGTGTGTTCTTTTAGAAGGGCACAAGAAAGCAATAATTTGGCCTTATCTAAAATCGTACGAAATCAGAGAAGGAAGCAAAGTTTTGTCTAACACTATGGGAAATTCTTCCTTGACTAGAGCTGCAATATATTTCTTCGTCTATGCAAAAATATAGTTTCTCTAATTTAGTTTGAGTTAATGATAATTGCATTGAGAAAGTAAGAGCCGGGCTCGAAGAGAAAGTTTCTTCCTTATGTGAATTCTCCTTCTGTGTTTTCAAAGAAATCAACGTCACGTAAGAGAAGAAAGATACAAAGTTCCATATCATGCAGAATTTCAGAGGTACACTGCTGAATGAGTGACTGTGCAGGTAAGCCAGAGTGATTTCGCGTGATGGGTGGACATAATGAGAAATAATGGGGGCAGAATGAAGACAAACCTCCATTCTTTCATTCGTCCACCTTTCCCGACCTTAACTCCTCACTCCGACCTGCTGGCTTGATCAAAATTCGAAATAAAATAAAGCTGTGCGAGTCATGTGCAACTTATTCGCATTCATCACTCCTCAAGATTCTTGATCCTTCTTTCAGATGCAATGGGATTCACTAAGACGACGTTATGTCTGATTTTTATTCGTGATTTGTCTATGTGCTTCTATGGCCAGTTTATTATTTCAGTTCATTTTCAACATTGAGATTCAAATCGGTCTAGTGTCTAGTGTCTAGAGTCTAGACCTTACAATACAAGGTTATTGATAAGCGATAGGCTGAGCTCATCTGTTGTAGCTATAATACAATAAATAAATATACGTACTTATTGCGTTAAACGAGCTAATAACAATACTATTCCTTCTTGAAGAGTAAAAGTCGTGCATCTTGGCCAAAGATAACATCTAGTTGGGTATAAACCTTTTTTCTAAAAATAGAACAAATCCCGGCACTTTCACCACTTTCCCTTAAACTCTACTCAATAAATCTAGCTTATAATATCTTAGAGGTATAATCATGTTTTGAAAATGAAAGGAACCACACATACAAAGGAGCATTCTCTGTGTGATGGGTACCAAAATCCGAGAGATAGTCCCTCGCACGTGTATATGCGTTTGACACACGCGCGCTATATTGCTTTCCTCAGAAGGAAGCAACCAACGCCCATGATTTGTGTCTTGTTAATCGAATGGATTTAACCTCAGGAAACATTGTTTCTGGAAAACACGTTGAAGCAGCTTGGGTCGTGGAGAAGGAAGGAGGGAGATGGTATCTTACATTGTTAAACCGAAGATAATGCAATGTAAACAAAGAGGGACTAATCCTCCACATAGCAATACACCGACAGATACACCAAAGTCTTTGCAGTATCAACGCGCAAGGGATCCTCGTAGACTTGTGTGTCTCAGCATAAACTTCGTTCTCATCTCATTATTCTCATTATTTTCTTTGAGAAGCGAAGACACACAAAGAGACACAAGTCTTCTTGCGATTGACTCTACCTTTATGCGTAAAATGACACGAAACTCGAATCAGTTTATGTGTACATGGCCTATTTCCCAATTGAAAGATCCATTATTTTAGTGACGCAAATAAAAAATTCAAAAATAGAATTGATATTTAAATTCATCTTATCTAATCATCGTCTAATGATGTTATTTTTAAGAAACTATTCCTGTAGTCCCACGCTTATCGTTAAATCCAATAGGCAAAGCAACCCGGCCATACATAGAAACTCACTGTGTGTGGTAGGAATACAATTCACGCGATGATTAGGCAGCACAGGTAATTTGCAGCCAATTTTCGCATACACAAATACATCGCCTGTTTCAGTGGTATTTATCTTTCCTGGCGGATGACACCTACTAATAGTGTCACAACGGATATGACTCTCCTACTTTCCTCCTGCTTTTTCACCTGAAACTCATCTTTCATATTTCCACGGGAAATGAATTTATTTCTATGCAGTTTGTTAATTAAACAAGTCAAAAATTGCGAACAAAATCTCAGGAAATGTTAAGTTACACCTTTTAAATGTTTCTCCCGTCTCTTGACACAAAAATACTTTGTCTGTAGACTAAAATATTTTACAACAAGAGATGTTTTGAATCTGTTCCTGTGAGCATTGTATTTTCACGTCAGAAATCACCGCTGGAGATATTGTGGACGCCCCGTGAAAGAAAGTTTATACAATGTGGAGATAGTAAGTGAATACAGAGAGGATTGAGGCATAAAGACTTGAAAAAAATGTTCCACGACAAGTACCAACGCACAAAGCACGTAAAACATGGAAATCTATTGGGAAATAAATTCATAGGATGGAGGAACGGTGTAGCCAAAGAGAAACGGGTTACAAACTAAACGGTTCAACAGTACTGAAGAGTTTGTGGAACTAAGTCAACGCGAGAGTGTGTAGGAAAGTCGGATGCATTAAGATATTGGGAAAAGAAGGACACACAACTAGTCGGAGGAAAACCTTCGAAGACCTTAACAAGATAGAGAGTATTTTTTGAGAAACACACAGCGTTACAATATCCTTGCTTCTTTCGTCTACTCTTTGTATCAGATATGAATTGAATGCCACTCTCGTGAGTCTGAGGATGAGAAAATGCTCAAGGCTTGCTGTCTTCCGTAGTGTTTGTACTTGAGAAGTACCTTTTCACCAAGAGAAAGTGCCACTGCTTCAACGAAAGCTCCTTTCTTCACATGGAATACACAGCTTGGGCAACTAAACAACACTGTGCTGACTCCCTACGAGTTATTATTTTAGATACATCCTCACGGCATGGAATACCTAAGTTGTAAGTAAATTATTCCTTGTGTTGAAAGCTCCTCTCAGAATGCACATTCAAACGCCCCGTTTAACAGTTCTTACAGCATTGCTGACCTAATTTCGAAAACTTATCAGTTTTGAGCCATTTTATATCATGCAATTGGAAATTCACACTGTCTCAATTTATTTTCTACGCCCTGTACGACCCTGAAGTGTTAATTAAACTGGTGAAGCTTGTTTCATTAGTCATTTATCTTCGGAGCAGTATTTTTTAAATGGAAAAATGCGTTCGTTCCCTCAAATGAGTCCCATGCTGCAGCACACAACTGTGTAGAATGATTCACAACAGGACAAGAAATCTATAAAGCACTCTCAATTTTGACAGTGAATATTCTTTTTACAGATTCGAGTAGAGCTATATTGGCTGTTTACTTATTTCTTATTCATAAGCTCTTAGTTCATCTTAATTGAAGTATAAATACAAATGCATTTCAAATAACACTAGCTTTTAATAATGCATACAAGAAGGAGCAAACATGGACTCTGACCTCACTTAAGTGAAAGTTCGGACTACCTATTTTTATGTTAGTACTTTAGTAGGTTCAATTTACAAATATTTGCAAGTGTAATTAAAAGGGAGTTTCAAGAGTGGAATGAGGACGTTTTTGAAGTTGAAGTAATCTCCTTCTTTTCAAAAACTGCTGGTAAGCTTACATTGACATGTTTCCATTTATTTCTTAGCGTGCCAAATCTGCATTTCTGCTTGTAAAAGTAGGACAAGTTTCAAAAACCAGCATTTAAAAAATCTGCAGTAGAAAGTGCAACGCTAATGAGTAATTAGTAATTAACAGTTATGTCCCATATTTCTAGGATGACATGTATGTAGCTGCTAGAGTCTTTGAAAATATAATGTGGCAGTATATTCTTGTGATGTAGTTGATGAGAGAACGTGAGAGAAGGAAGATGATTTATAATTCAAATTGGTTTGTAAGGATGCTTCCGAGTTAGTAAACATATGAGGAACTGCATGAAGCTGATATTTCTTTCATACCATGAATAATTAAGGGCGAGTGAGTTAGAAGCAACTCTACTGCCGTAAGTGTTATTGCTTCTTTGATTACAATGCACCGTTGAGATAATTATTACCAGTTTGGGATTAGCATTATTGATTGTCAAGTGCACGAGAGGGTTCTGTAAGCTCTGGTAATGCTGTAAAGGACTCTTTATGCTCTCATTCGTTGTTTGTGCTGTTTCCATCTCTCATTTAATTAAATATTACTCCAAGACTGATCGAGGAAGTGAGTCCGACCCGTTTACCTCGATGAAAATCCATATTTCTGCCCTTTTTACTACTTACAAACTTACAACTACCATCACGCATTACTATTTCACTATCTCTCCTTTTTATTTGACTTTAGTTTCTCCTTGTTTACATTCCCTTAGTAATGGCAGGCAGAGGCAGAAGAAGAAGAAGAGGGCCCAATCGATTTGTATAATAGAACATGCATGAATTGAATGTTGATTACTTACTCCACCAGGAAAAAGACGTATTGGTTATTTCAGTTATGATTATCATGTACATCTATCTTTCCATCGTTATTGGGAGTTAGCCGTCGAAGGCAGACTCTTAAATGTGCCACAAGCATGACAGCATAAGAACAACTTTCTCCTGTTTTCTTAACCAATGATTTTTACAGTATGATTGATATTAGTCTCGGGCTTTTCTCACTTTTTCCCCTTGTTTTTCTACTTTTCTCAGCTAATCCACCTGGACAAACCGATTATTCCATTTACTATTTATTGTCTTATTACGCTCGTTAGCTGAAACTGTGATTAAACACAGTTGAACGCACAATTACTATTCCTTCCTGCTGATTTCCTTGGCAGTTTAAAGTCGCTTTTTTACATGAGCGAGGCTGGCAGTCTACTTCATTTACCAAAGAATCATGTGTAGAGATTAAATACCTGGAGGATCGGTGGTAACTGTTGAAGGGGTTGAGTGGCTTTGAACTGAATGTTCCGGAACATTCATTCCTTGGAAATGACTTCCATGAGGAGGAGGGCCTCCATGTGGAGGAACTGCAATAGCGACATTGTCACAGCACTCCCTTTCAGGGAATTCACTTCCCATCGTTTTTCCAAAAAATAAATCACCCACAGCCACTACCATCATTATAATCACGAGGGTCACTGGGACCGGATGTTTTAATGGTTGACGAATCCGGATACAACTTTGAGCACCCATTTCCCTAACTCATCTCACACTTTCATCATCTATCATTATTAAATTCTTCTTAGGTGAAAAATTTCAGAAGGATCTGTGAGAGGCTGCATTCAATCTTCCCAACTCAACCAACACATTCTGAGTTTTTGCACTAGCTTTCCTTAAACTAGAAAAGTTTCTAACGGGGTTGTATACAAGTTGAAACGTCTCACGTATACCAAATGCTAATTGTGTGGGATTGCTTTACAATTCTCTCCTATGAATTAGTTTAGCTTTTATCCTCAACTACTTTCCAACGCTATTTTCATTTTATCTGCGTAAATCGCTCAGTTACAACATGTTGGCAAATTACTTAAGTTGTCATAGAATGTAGAACCAGAAGGGAAAGGTCTCTCTAGTTCTGAATTTTTGCACTAGAACCAATTTTGTTTTAAGAGTTTCTGCTGCGATCCTTTGGTAATTCCGATAACTTGAAGGTTAATTTCCCTAAAAGTGTTGGAATGAAAGTTTACAAGCGGAGGTAGACAATTATACTTTGGGAAGACAATGATTGTCGGTGAGATCGATTAGATATCGCCAAGCTTGAGAACTTGGAAGGTTGTACGAATCGATGGTGGCTATAGATGAAGTTCAAGTTTTTACAACAGACATTAGTCACGTTGTAATTGTCGTGTTTTTTTAATCCTAGCCACGCAACCAACGGTAGTTGAGAGATTCAACGGTCTTATGTATATAAGGTAGGAGCGACTAAAGAGAGACCTATGTAGTTTAGTGTTATTGCTTGTGAACTAGAGTAAGACGTTATTATAGGAGAAAGTTCTGGTAAGAGTGGAGGAATAGTCTTGGGAATAAAATAAAGTAGTATGGTCGTTAGATATTCGATCTTTGTCACGGTTTGGAACAACAAGAAGGTAACAGTTAATGTCACCCACGTAGTAATGTCTCAGAGGATGGAGGACCGTTGAACGAACACGATTTCTTGATTCAACGAGGAAGATGAATTCTTTGAGTACTTAGAGAGTTAACCACTACAAACTTGTCTTTCTTCGTATTGACGAGCCTTACTTTTATTTTACATGAGAACACGAGGCCATTCATTTTAAAGTGGGTGTTTTGCAGTTTCAGCTTGAAGGTGAGTCTCGGAAATGAGTGAGGAAATGTAGCGTAGACAAATCAAATGTAAAGAACCCGAGGTTGTTGGTAAGTCTCAACAGATTTAGACTGGAGAGGAGTAGTCCCATGTGGAAATTCCAAGAATATCTCAATTTTACCCGAGAAGAAGTCAATACAGAAAGATGGAAGTGGAGTGCACCCTCCCTGAATGCGAAATCCGACTTCACTAACACGAGTCTCAGTTTATCAGTTGGTTCATTTTAGAAGGAATGTGAAGAAGAAGCAACTTTCTTCATCACTAAACGCTTACAGCTTTCTCCTAAGCCTACATTGTTCTGTCTATTGAAGTTCTCGATTTTTACACCTCACTTTCACTTCATCACCTCCAACTCATGTGATACCATCAAGTTTGCAGTCATCACCATTTGCGTCTAATTTGAAATGGATTGTAAATGATAAGTGGCTTTGAGTAGATTGGATTCGGAGAGGGAGAAATCCCCTGATTGTTTGCAAAGTACGAGAACCCTCGACTGGGGCAACTTGATCTTTTGGACATAACTTTTTACACACAAGAGTCTCTACTTCCAAAGGAAGCGTATTTTGGTGTCATTGTAAACACTTATCTCCTGACAAGATGGAGAGTAGAGGGATAATTGAGACGCTTTGTTCTGAGGAGCAACTTATTGTGAAGACAGGTGAACAATTAACTCGTAGCTGAGTGTAAATTCGAGTTTGTCCAGATTGAAGGTGGAAATTAGGCTGAAGACTGAAGACGTGGTGATGAGGATGATGATGAGTCAGCGGTGGTTAATGAAGACAAGAACGTTAGGAGTACACAGGACCAAGGGTTGGAGCAAACTGAAGGGGAAGCACACAGTGAAATCAACTCTACTTCTTGTGCACTTCTTTCCCTTCTCAGTTTGCTCCGCTTGTGGAAGTTGTTCACACGTCGAAGTGGCTTTAAAGCATATGAGGAGGCTATTGGAAATGCCACGTATGTTGGTGCAGTTGTCGGGTAGAAATTTGGAGGACTTTGAGGAGAGATTGTAGAGAATATGCACATTCACTCATGCACTCCCGTTAAACTCCTTCCTACACCCAAATACCACTCACTAACTTACACTTGCAAGGAGACTTTCTCTTAAGCCGTGCTCTGGGCTATTGGGGCGACCCAGTGAGGCCTCGCACTGTACTGGGCTCCCAGAATAATTCAGTAGTGTACGACAAGAAGGTGAGGTTCGGTCGGCAATGCTGGTAGCCTCAGTTTCGGACGGAGTGAGAAAGGTAAGAAGTAGTGGAGACGTTGATGTGCTTTGGGTCCTACAATACGATACGCCGTACCCCTTCTTCCTTTTGTACTTTCTTTACGCTGTTTGGCATAGGAAAGAACTTCACATGCGTGCTCTCTCTATCTCTTCCTCTATTCCTGTCGAATAAATTAAGATGATTTTACCTGCCTGCCTTCCCAATTTCACTTTTCTCCGGCTTCCCACCACCACCACCACCACCAGCTCCACAACTCGTCTCCTTACTTCCCACCTACCTACCTACATCATCCCACCAGAAAAATTGATACATGGATACACAGCCAACTGTCTTGGTTGCCGGTGTGGATCCTCTTCACCATCGAAGCATCAATCCTCTCTGATGGTAGCAGTAAACTATCCCAGAGACCATCATAATAATAATACCTTGGACGAATTCCTTCACTTTGGCGAGATGCCCATAAAAAATGTGCCAAGGAATTTCCAGCTGACTCTCACTATCCTCACTTTCTCTATCACGTCA
Organism: Isotomurus maculatus; assembly: GCA_034696585.1. Classification (NCBI taxonomy): domain Eukaryota; kingdom Metazoa; phylum Arthropoda; class Collembola; order Entomobryomorpha; family Isotomidae; genus Isotomurus; species Isotomurus maculatus. The sequence goes on along the minus strand of JAQGAC010000020.1, from coordinate 1,729 downwards.
AATTTAACTGCTTTCTCTTGATACGAATTTACAGTTAAATTTTACACGCCTCTGCCAGCCTTCTCGCGTACTAAACGACTTGATCTTTACGCGTGGCTGGACTCTCATATTATAGTCATGCCTCAGTGTGCACTCACATGTCTTTCAACCAATTATCAACAGCTCACCATTAAAATTAACACACTGGGCCTCCCTCCCACCACCCAACCTTTCGCTCTCCTAATTTAAGTTCAGAATTATTTCCACCGAAATTTAAAGCCAAAGCCTCCTCTCAAGTTTTTTCCCCGTAACTTTCGAGTAAATTGAAGGATTTTTAGAGCGAGGATGAGTGTGTAACAGTTTCTCTTTAAACTTTTTGTCACAGTGAGTTTAACTCGTAATAAAGTATTGACACGTTGTAAGTCGGAGAAGAGAATGGGAGAAAGTTAGAGTTGTCTCCGTAGTTTGCACGTATAAAAACATAATCCGCATAGAACATGTAAAGTTTAATTAGGATTGCAAGAGACATTTATTTGTATGAGACTCATACATAAAGTAGGAGCAACCGCTGGAAGGGATAATAAAGATCCGACTGACAATGTCGTTCCCAGCTGGTGGAATGAAACTAAGTCATGGTTTTTTTTCTTGGCTTGGCGTGCTTCAGGCTGAAAGTTGTCATTTTTAAACACTTCGTGCCATGCAAAGTCCTCAGGGAATATGTTTTAGGATAACACTGCCCGTAGTATATAGTGTGTGTGTGTGTTGTGTACTTGTTCAAGTAGCTCTACACGAAAAATACTTTCCTTCCATCACAAACATACTATCCACTACGGCGTACACAATAACTTTTGTTCCGTGGAAATTCAACCCTCCTCCGTCTTCTCTAATCTTCCTCCAGTTGCTTCTTATCATTTCACACGGAGAGAATTTATTGAGTACTTGCTAAAAATACTGTAGACTTCTATTCAAAACTTTAAGGTAAACTAATTAGGACAGAAGAAATTACTCCCTGCCTACACTCAAACGCGTGAATCACCTTGAATCTTCTAGAAGGAGGAATTACCTGTGATGAGCCGTATGTCATTCACGATGACGCTGGTTCTCTCAACGCGTCACTTCGAAGATGCTACGTGGTTTTTAACCTGACTACCTACAGAAGAAAACAGTTCGATTTCTTTGGTTGTGGAATTGTGAGCTGAGATTGGAGGAGTAGCGAAGGAGTTAGAAGAATCTGAGAAATAGTTCGATTACCCAAAAGATTAATTTGGAATGAGGAAGATGTGTTCACACGAGTATTGTGGAGCATTAGAAAAATTCCAAGTTTTGGGAAGAATGAGTTCAATGAAGAAAGCCTGGGGGTCCAATTCATAAATTGGACCCAAGGGGGCTGTTGACTTACCATCGTGTAGAAGTGTCCATACATGACTTCAAAGAAGCCAATCAGTCTGTTTCACTTGTAGTCAAGTTATGGTGAGCACTCGAGAGTCCAACACATACGCATTCATCCCACAACATTTCAATGAGGAGGATGCGTGGATGGAGGGGTCCTACTAAAGTACACGGTCATCCACGGTATCCACGGTCAATCCACGGTCAAATTTACAAACCGTGGATTGACCGTACAAACCGTGGATTGACCGTGGATTGACCGTACAAACCGTGGATTGACCGTTGATTGACCGTACAAACCGTGGATTGACCGTGGATTGACCGTACAAACCGTGGATTGACCGTGGATTGACCGTGTCCT